>CM044109.1:1569577-1786596 GCA_024174645.1 Lemna minuta
TTTTTTTAATTATGCATAATTATCCATAATTGATGTATTTTAAGATCATAACATGAAATTACATACAATGATAGAAATGTACTTAAAATATGATAACATGCATACACATGAAATAATTAATGCCTTTATTTTCATTAATAATTATTTAAATTTATGTATAAAATGCATGTTATCAAAAGGGTCAAACATACTTAAAACACATAAGAATGCTCCAATTGATGAAAAATGTGGAATTTAGTGATTTGGCATTAAATTGAAGAAAATTCCATTTAAGATGATAACATGAATCATATAGACTGAAATTAACCATTAATATCAGTTAAATATGATGAAAATACAAGTTAAATATGCATGTTATCACTCAACCATCGATCTGAGGAGTTATAATGGCTGAGATTAAAACTGACAAAACGCATCTAGAGCGTCGGATCAAGATCAAACAGCGAGCGTTTGATGCGTTTACTTATAATGCGCGCGATGTGGCAAAATCTCAACAATCCATCCAAGATCCAATGGACCCTACTTCATCGCAATGATTTAAAGCCTAAAGTTTCATCAAAGCCATTGATAGAAGAATTAAATCTTGATCCAACGATTACCCCTAATTTGCCCTATAAATCGAGATGTTCTTCAACATTATAAATCATTCTTGAGTTCTTCGAGTAATCAAACTGTCTAGACACCAAATCCCTTGAATCTTTTGCTTCCAATCGCTTCTAGATGAATTTTTGTGTCCACAAAGTTCTTGAAAGTGAGATTTTGTTATGAGAATAAGAAGAAATCTGCTGGTGAACATTAACGATCATTTTTGGAATTCAAGAATGAAAAGCCTTTGATCCAGAAAAGTAATTGGATCAATTTGAGTGCAATCTTGTGCTAGAGATCGAGTTTTCATCATAATATTCCTTCGTGTAGCTTTAGATTTCAATTTTTAATTGTAATTTTTCATTAATTTTCAATTTTAATTTCGGTTTTTCGTGATTTAAAAATTCAGAAATTTCTATCTCATTCACTCGACGATTTCTCCACGAATTTTGATCCAAATTTTGTGATTTTTAATTCTGTGGATTTGCCTTTGAGTTTTCTTTCCAAAAATTTCAATTTTCCTAATTTCTCACCAAATTTTAATTTCTGATTTGATTGAATTTCAAAAGATAGCTCAAAATTCCCTTATTTCTTCGTGGATTCGACCTTTATTCACCACTATACTTCTTAATTTGTGATAATTTCATAAAATTAGTGAGTTTGGTATTAGTTTTCACACAAATGGGTGTGTATTCAATGACCACACCAATTCATTTTGTCAATCCTCCTCTAGGTTAGTCATTGGATCTATCTCCTAGGCAAACTCAAGTATAGCCTCAACTTTATCAGCCTTATCATCATTATCAGCATCAAATTCATATCATAACTCATGGTTCCCAAATTCAAGAGCAATTGATCATATGACACCTATGTAAACCATTTTTATCTCATATGAATCATGTCTCTCAAAGAAATAGTACAAATTGCCAATGGAACATTGCCTTTAGTAGTCGTCATTGGCAGCAGACACATAGCATCGATAGGCATACTATCACATGTATTATATATCCCAATGCAATTTGTGAGTCTAGTCTTAAGTGCATAGGGTGGCTAAATTAAATGGATATATAATATTTGATGATACTGATGCCTTTCTCTGTAATAAGGTCCACATGTTTTAGATTGAACTTGCTAAATTCAGCTATGGACTTTACTATCTACCTTTTATACCACTGAGCATTGGGAGAGGGGTTGTCTTCAAAGTAGTAATAGTAGCCAGAACTTTCACAATGGATAAAGTGACCATGCTACATAGACAACTAGGGCACCCCTCATTCGTTCTTCTAAAAACAATGTATCCCAATTATTTCAAAAACTTAAAATGGACAAACTTATCTGTGATCCTTATCAAGTGGCCAAATCCAAAATGAAAATCGTACCCTTTTAAGGATAATAGATTTTAAACACCATTTTGACTCATACATTGTGACATTGTTAGAGCGCTAGTTTTGATGTAAGCATTTTTTTTCTTGAATTGCCACTGTTATAAATTAAGGAATTATGAATCATTAAGTTTACTTTGAATCATCAATTTCCTTTTATCAATTATTCATTTGAATCATTACTATTTTATCTCTTCCATGATATTTTTGACTAACTCACTAATGTTTCTTTGAGGCTCATTGGTGTATTTGATTTCAAGAAAATTGAAGCTATCTCCTCACTCATATCCTTATACATACATTCATAAAAATCATATCATAAAATAAGTGAAGTTAATTATGTAGCTAACTATAACTATAGTTATATGCTTTCATTTGTATGCTCATTTTTATTTTACTCATGTGCCCATTTCCATTTAGTCATATATTACTAGTTAATATGATTAGTTTTATTCTACATAATGTTAATACCTTTGAGGGTATTATCATAATCATCTCTCCTCTCTTCTAAACCAATATATGATAAAGGCATTAGGGTTTGAAAAAAGACGATTATCGAGAAGAAAGCAAAATACAGAGCAATTTACTCCGAGCATGAAAAAGCCCTCTTCTGTGATCTGATCAAGAAGAGAACAAACGTCTTAGTTTCTTCCCATTCTTCATGATAAAATGCCTCCATCAGCATTCAGACCTCGACTTGCAGAAGTTTCATCAACATCCAGATGATATTGAGTCTCTTCATGTTCTTGTTTGCTTTGACAGACCTGTTTATCTTTTCTATTTTTTGTTTGTTCACTAGCGTCTGACATGTGTTATTCTAACCATTTGTCCACTTCCCCGATTCTGTTTCTTTTTTGTTTTGTTTTGGTTTCTATTTACTCAGTCTCTTGGGTTTCAAAAATTTGACTCTAATTCAAATTTTTGGGTGTGCGAGTTAAGTTCATTCCTACAATCTTCAACTTGATTAAGTATCTGCCAAAGCTTTAAAGTGTGTATTTTTGGGATACTCCAACATTCAAAAGGGGTATCATTTGTATCATCCTACAACTAGGAAAATTCTAATAATCGTGGATGTCACATTTCTATGAAACTAGGTTCTTCTATCAAACTAATTGTGAACTTAGGGAAATCAAAGAGAAGAATAAGGATGGAAGCCTCAACTCCTTAGAAAATTTTGAGCAAAATTGAGTAGGGGGAGACAATTTGTGCTTCAGGAAATTAGGGAGAGAACCTAATCCCTGGACTCCAAGGGTCTTCCTTCAATCACTACCTTTCCAAACTATTACATCAGGAGGACAAAAAAAACCACCCAAAAATCCCTCTCAATCTCAAGTAGGTGATGAGAAAATAGCTCGAATAGTGGAACCCAAAGAACATATGCCAACTAAACATAAGGAAAAGAAGATTTACCTGTAGCCTCAAGGATGAGTAGTCTAGGGTGTGTATCAACCCTTTCATATTCAATATCTAATTGTTAACGAGACAATTTTCTATGGTCTTTACTACACACAAACTCGTGTTAAAACAAGTTCCAAACTCACCAATTTAAAGTTATAATAAAAAATGAAAGAGTATAGTGGTGAATAAGGGTCGAATCCACAGAGAAGTAAGAAATTTTTTTAGGTGCGTTTGAAATTTGATCAAATAGGATAATGAATTGAGGTAAGAAATTAGGGGTTTAATATATTAAGAAAGAAGAATCCAAGAGAAATCCATGGAATCAAAAATCACAGAATTCGGATCAAAATTTTTGGAAAAATCAAGGAGTGAAATCGAGGAAGAAATTTCGTTCACGAAGAGAGAGAAAATCTAAAATTATTTACAATTTGATTAATCTACCATTCGAAATTAAAATCTAATGCTGCAGTAAGAAAGATTAGGAGGAAAACATGTTATCTAACCCAACGTCGCGCTCGAAATGATCTAATTAATCACCAGATTTAAGGCTTTTCATTCTGCAATTTTGAAAATGAATTTTGGCATTCAAGAGGGGATTTCTTCAAATTCTCTCCACCATATCTTGATTTCAAAAATTCCTTGGATGCGGAAATGAGTCTAGAAAAAGTAGAAAATAAGAGATTCCAAAACTAAGTTGTTAAAACAGTTCGATTTCCTCAAAACATCCAAGAATAATTTTTCCGTCGAAGGACATGTCAATTTATAGAGGAATTTTCGGCACGACCATTGGATGCGTCTCTTCATCTTTGATCAATGGCTCAGATTGAATGTTAGTTCTTGAATCACCATCATTAAGTCGCATCTGTTCAATCGATGATGAAGCACTCAGATTTTGTCACATCGCGTGTGAAGAAGCAATGCTTTACCTCTACCATTTGATCTTTCATTGAGCGGAAGAGGCGAGTTCACGTGTTCATCAGGTGCATTTAATCTCAACTTTTATAGCTCCCTTGATGAGCTGCTGAGATTAAATCATCTTAAAACGAATTGTCGCCTAATCAAATGCAACCATGTACCCCTCGAGTAAGTGAAAATCGATGATCGGGATTAAATCGTGCAATTGTGTGATCGAGATTGCCCCACATCACTTGCGAATAAAAATTAAGATAAATAGTCCCAAATGAAAAAAATTTAGGTGATTTGACAAGTATAATGTATGCAAGTATAATGGGTTAGCAAAAATCCATTATGCATACTTAAACCACTAATTACTCACACACGCACACACGTGCTCACGCACATACGCTCACACACGTTGCCATGTGGTGTGTGCACATGTTACCATGTGGCAATGCTCCCCCACGTCAGCTTGCGATATTAAAAACTATTTTTATTTTTTTAAGAAAATAAAAAATTAGCTTAAATTAAATTTTTAAAAAGTTCAAAAAATCCCTAAAAATTTAAAAATGGATAAATTTCAACATACAACTCTAAATTAATCCATTTTTGGATCAGAAATTAAATTATCTATCATTCTAAAAAGTAAAAATATTTATATAAGAAGAGAATAAATTTTTATTTCAAAAATACACTCATTCCTCTTAGAAAATAAAACTAAGAAAATACATAAGTGTAAATAGAAAAAAATTTCTCTTATCATTTACTAATAAAAATATAATTATGATATCAAATATAGATGGAAATAAAAACTATATTATTGAATTATGCATAATTATTCCTAAAATGATACATTTTTAGATCATAACCTAAAATTACGTGAAATGATAGATATGCACTCAAAATATTATAAGATGCATACAAAAGAAATATTTAATGCCTTAATTTGCATTAATAATCATCTAAATTCATGTATAAATTGCATGATATCAATTGCCTTAACTATAAAAGAGTCTCACCTTGCTATATGAGCTTCCTCACCACCCTTAATCAAATAACTATTCCAAACTCAACAAAAGAGGGCCTTAAATATCCTTATTGCAAAAGGGCCATGGATGAAGAAATGGAGACTTTAGTTAAAAATATAACATAATCAAAGATTCACTTTTGGTTCAAATTTTGTTTCCAAAAGTTGAGAGAACTTTAATGATCCCCAGACGAGCATTCTTTTACTAAGCATGTAAAAAGAATGAGCTAATGATCCATGTATATATTGAACATACCCAGAGTCCAAGTGGGAGATTGATGGATATTATGTGCCCTATAAGCCAATCATATTTCTATGTATCATATTTATCTTCATTGACACAAAATTTATTCATGATCATTCTTATGTGATGTTTGCAATGAAGTTCATGAGCATACTTATGATGATAACATGTAATTTATACTTCAGATTATATGATTATTAGTGCATTTTAATGCATAATTCATACCATTCCCATGCATGTTATCTTATTTTGAGTGCATATTCATCATTCTATATAATTTATATTAAAAAAATCTCAAACTGTATCATTTTAAGGATTAATCATGTTATCCCCATTTAATCAAAGTTGAATTTAAAATAGATTATCCCTATTTATATTTTTGAGATTTTATTTGAGTCTTTAATGCAAATAAAAAGAGAAAAATATTTTCACATACACTCATCTACTCATCTACTCATCTATTATTTAGTCTAATTTTTCAAGAAAGATAAGTGTATTTTTGAGAAAAAATTATTCTCTAATTATTTCTTAAATTAAAATGCATTGAATGATAGATTATCTAATTTGTGATTTAATTTCTATTTCAAAAGATATGAATTTTCTCATTTTTAGGGATTTTAAAGAATTTTTATAAATTTTTTTATTTTTTATAGATTTATTTTAGTTTTAAAATTAAAAATACTAATTTTAAAGAGTAGACTGTTGTGGCGACTAATGTGGCGCTTGTGCTTGCATGAAACCATGTGGTGATGTTTAAGGGTGCCACGTGGTATGTACGTGGCGCATGCATGGAATTGTGTTAAGCGCCCTTAATGGGTTGATTTTGTTTTAACTATGCGTCACCCTATTCATATGGATGAATTTCTCTTATTATTTCACTATGGGACTAAAAAATGTATGCAGGTGACTTGGCGCATCCAGAGGCATTGGATTTAATCTAAGCCTTTGATTTTCACATAACTGAAGGGGGTACATGGCACGTTATGATTCGAGGACAATTTTTTTATATAATATTGATCAATCCCGGCCGTTCATCAAGGGAGTTATAATCGCCTGAATTAAATGCGCTCGAAGGACTCTTGTGGATGTGTGTTGTCATCTCAAGCGATCAACAAAGATCAAACATGGACGTTACAAGATCTTCAAACTTCACGCAATGATTTGGCTTCATCGTAATGTTCCATCTCAAATCTAACAGTCGTGAATTAAGGATACTGATTCACTCATGTTATTTAATCCTAGCTGTTGATTGAAAAGGAAGAAATGATCTGATGGCAATAACTAATTCTCCTTCTACTTATATTCTCTCTCTTTAATAGAAGATGCATTCATGGATATTTTGATTAATCATACCTTTGGATATCTCAATCCTTGAATCTCTTACTTCATTTGTGTTTTAGACTCATTTGTATGTCTGAGGAGTGCTTGGAGTCAAGATTTCATTGAGAGAATAGGTGAAAAGCACCTCTTGGACTCCAAATTTTTTTAGTTTTCAAAAGCGCAAAATAAAAAGCCTTGATCCATCGATTAATTGGATCATTTCAAGGGTGATTTTGGGTTTGATTTTATGCTTTCCTCCTAATCTCTCATCATATAGTAATAGATTTCAATTTCAAAGCTTAGATTAGGCTAATTTCAATAAATTTTATCATTTTCCCTCTCTTCATAATGAAGCGGTCCGCGCGTCGACGTGCTGGTAAAGTATAGTGGGAATGGACGAAGAAAGCGAGTGATATCGTTGATGGAAGAAACAACGTCTAGCCCTCTCGGCCGAACCGACTCTCCGCTGAGAGACGATACTCAGAACGAGCCTTCACGGCGAATCTCAGTATTCCCGATATATGACCGGAATACTTAACAACGCAAAAACTCAAGTTCATATAAAGAAAACACAAGATGATCCCCCTATACGATGGGAGACCCCTATTTATCCCCCCCGAAAGGGAGGGAAGAAACCTCTAGAAGTAGTAGAATTTTGACGGTCGTGCCGTTGGTTTCGCAGGGCGCTGGCGTCGCCCCGCTCGTTCTTTCAGCCGCGTCGTTTTCCCTTTGTGACCCTGGGGAATCCCCCTATACCACTCTTGAATCTGGGTCGTTGGTCGTTACGTTGCTGGCTGTGGAGTGGGGTCCATCACATAAACTATTTTCTTTCTCTTACTTTGCTCTTTGATTTCTCCATTGCTATAAGTCCAAATTGACTGATTTTTTACTTCATGGATAGATCTTTGAGTTTTATTTCCAAATATATAGATTTTCCTGATTTTTCTCTTTAATATTTTATCTAATTTGATTGAATTTGAAAGGACCTCAAGAACGAACACTAATTCTTTTTGGATTCGACTCTTACTCACCTTTACACCAATTAATTCATAATTAATTCTTAAATTAAGTGAATTTGGTTTTTAGTTTGATACGTGGACATGTGTTTTCAATGATCATGCAATCATTCTTCGTCATATGACTAAGTGAATTATGATGAGCTCATAGTATAGTGAGACTAATCTTTAAAAATATATTCTAAATATTCTTATACGTGGGATATTTGAGAAAGACATTAAATTATATGGAGAGAATAGTACTGCCGGATTTGACTCATAGGATGAGTATGGCTAATCTTGTGGCTATTAGTGTGGAAATTACTAGGATAGATAGTGGATGCTCTTTGGGAGAAAGAGTTCATTGAATTGATTTGTATGAATTTTTTGATATTATTATACCTAATTGTCTATTAGGTAGGTTAATTTCATGGTTGTGAAGGTGGTCTTTTGATTTGAGAAACCAAAGACATCTTGTGAATGGATGACCATGTTTTCGATTATGACTTAAGAATCCTTAGACATGGAATCTCTAAAATATTATATATTGGGTAGAACATAAAGTCCTTGAAGATGATTACATAGTCAAGATGGGATAGCCTATCTTGTTAATTTCAAGAGATTGACTCAATGAATGAAATACGATGAAATCCTTAGCCAAGATAGCATAAATATCGAAGGAATTTTGAATGATTTACTATGTGCATCAATACAAACTTGAGTGACGGATTAGATTTTGACAATTGACTATATCCTTAGTCATTTATGAGTCTCGTGTGGATGATAGATTGTATGGTAACATTCTATACGGGAGTTTTCATGCACTCCATATCTCCTAGGATACGTGGTGTAGCTTGGCACCCAATGGGTTGGCAACTTGACCTATCGATTAGGTTAAATCAATCCTTAATTAATATATATATACTGATGTATATAATTAATAAAGGTCGACCAATAAGATATTATTTGATGTATAGAGTTATTAACTAGTGAGATATATAGACTTAGAGGGTCACACCCATAAGGTCTATGGACCTTGGCAAATCTAGACATAACTATGATGCTCTTTATGAAAATTTCACATACCAAATGTCTATAAATAAGGAGAGAATAGCCACAACTCAAGGTTCACATGCAAGCCTCGTGAAAATTTTCTCTTTTATGTTATTTCTCTCTTGGTAAAGAGCTTCACAGAGGAGATCCAATCATCAAGCAATCGTGTGGATACTACGAGAGACTCTTGAATCACTTCAAGAACTCCTTCAAGGGAACATTTTAAGTATGTTTTCTCATACATACTACATGATAGGGTCATCGATTCTTGGGGTCTTGGTGTTCTAAATATCCAATTCTATGTATTTCATTGTGTTTGATGTTCTGATCAAAATTTTGGAAGGCTTATGTACCTCATATCACAATAGGTTTGTCATTCCCTTGTGGATTCATTTACTCTTGTGGCCTATGGTCTCAATTGTGATTTAGTCTAAAGTCTAGGAAATTTCTTAGAGGAAAACATAAATTACCAAATACAAAAAACTGAATGTACTTTGAATGGTGTGGCATGATCAATTGTAGAATCTTAGTTGGAACCTTGCTTTATTTTCTTTTTATCCTCAGACTTAATTGCCAAGATGTGCATGTTGCCAATTTCTCCAACCAATGATCAAATAGTTGCATCTGTTTTTCACTTTTCAATCAAAGTACAATTCAAAGCTGAAATGAAATTATTCAATAAAAATTGAACATGACCTACACAATAAATTTTGATAGATAGATTAAACTGAATGTACTTTTATCAAAAATTTTCCATTATATTCTTGAGTTCTGCAAGGTGGGCAATGACTAGATGATCACAAATAGTATGACCTTCTGACTTGAGCAAGAGATAAAAGGTAATAGCTTTTTTAATAGATAAAAAGTAGCTTATGTTTTGTCTCAAAGTAATGTACCCCCTTTGTATTCCTTACCTTCAACATAGTTGGAAAATTAATTAGCTTCATAGGAAATTTACTAGGCCCCAATATCTTGCATGACAACAAAAAAGAAGAATATAGCAAGAGTACTGACTCTAGAAATGATCAAATAAAATTTGTTGCAGATAGTTCTAGAACAAATCGGTGTCCAAATCTATGAAAGAACCATGGGAGGCTTTGAGCTGAATGTAATTTGTTCTTTTTCAGTAAACCAAAAGAAGGTAATTTCTAATACATCTGAATCAAGGTGTCTGAAAAGGAATAATTTTATTGAAAACAAAGATGTTGCATTTTTTCGTTGTTTTGTGTTCCAAGTTTCTACAAGATTTAGACTTAAATTAAATCTTTAAGGAAAAATGTTTCTGGTATTGACCGAATCAAAACTCCTCTTAAATGATTCAGCTACAAAACCATTTACATGATATTAAGCCTCACCGTATGTTGATTTAGTGAAAATGCATATTTACAAGAAGGACAATAGGAGGTCCCAGAAAATGGTCACAAAAAATTGAGTTGCATACATGATTGCGGGGAATAATAAACATGCTCTTGTAGGTTAAATTGTTTGTTGAGTGCATTATGTACTGCTTCTACATATCTCATGTCCATTGATAGAAATTGATCTAGAGGCAATGATGTATATCTATGATTGGGTTGTGAGAACTAAAAGGGACAATCCAAACTTGCAGCTAAGAACTAATGGTAAAACTAATAAAGAGCCATGAAGAAAAACAAACTTCAAGAAAAAGAGCTATTTCAACCATTTCAATGAAATCAACTAATCAAGTTATATTTTGAATTTGAAAAACGAATTAAAGTCAGATGTGCAAAATTCAAATCAATTTAATCCTCAAATTTTAGAGAATTGGTCAAAGAACTCAATATTCTACCTTGAGTAAAACTCTTCACTTGCCCAATTCAGTTATGATAACAAACCAACCAGTTTAGTTGCAGACCTGAAATATTTATGTATACACACACACACATGGGAAGATTTTGAAGGAGAATATCCATAAATAAACAGAGAGACAATTTGATATGGGCCCATTAATAGGCTACACAAAGAAGAAGAAATGCGGGACAATTTTCCATCCCCAAATTGGCTTTTCAAGGAGGTCGCATCATTCCTTCTCCTAGAAGATTCCAAACTTGAAAAGGACATGCACAAAAAAATGAGAGGCACTAAGGGTGAGTGGGGGAAGGGGACTCCCTGAATACTATCTTCCATTGACGAGGAGGGAGAGGGAGAGAGAGAGAGAGAGAGAGAGGAGTTATTCTTATCTTTCGATGAGATGGAGATGAGATCTCATGGGATTGATGTAAAACATGGACTATTGAAATGCACTTGTACACAATGTCCATGTGCTCCTCCTTTATCAGAAAATTAATATCCTTATTGATTTCTTCATAGTCTTCAAAGGCCTCATCCTTTATAAAATCAGAAATATCTTATTTATTTGTCATACTCTTCCTAGAAAAAATTGTCTACAAGAGAGAAAAATAGCTGGAGTAATTCAATCTTTTTGCATGTAGAGAACCTATAAAGCAAGTCGTGCACTTGACTTGTCATCTTTATGGCTATCTTCTCCATGACTATCTTCAAGAACAAAATATTGGACGGAAAGAGACTTTGTCTTCTCCTTCTATAACATCACATGTATGGTCCTCTTCCACAAGATCATCCTCGTCTTAAGCATCAACCATCTTGTTAGCTATCTTATCATGCTGCTTGTGAACTGTTAAAAAAAAATTCAAGCATGCCCATTATAAAACAATCAAACAAAGAATCCTCATGAGGGTGAAGGGGAAGATCACAAAGTAAAATTTAATTAAGGGCAAGATAAATGAATCAATACATGCGTCTATCTCCCCATTCATATCTTCTGTCCAAAAAAACATCTTCTCTTTCTTGACAAGATGTCAATTGCTAAATTTGTATTTCTTCCTTTGCTTTTTCATTCTTCCTTGTCAACGCCAAAGTGAAGAAAAATTTAGACCAGCTTCTAACCATTGAGGTTTCAAATTCTTGGGATATTAAAGGTATGGGGGAAACAAATGTGGTGTAAGCTCTCAAGAGACTCACAAGGAAAAAAGATTAGGAAGAGGGAAGAACACTCATAGATCAAGAATCAAACATAATATGGTACAAGAACATGTCTTTATACACAATGCATAGACCCAATGCTCTACAAGACATTACATTGATACTAATTTGAAGAGAAGAGGAAGCTAACTCCGTAAAAATGGTTTGGCCATGTGGAAGCACGATCAGCGTTATAACTCTTCATCATGGACAAGTCTTATTAAAACTCAAATAGGGAATGACATGGACACATCTCTTGCCTCTGCGCATTGATCTACAACCGGATCAATTCCTCTCATGGGGACCATTCAATCTTGGAGTTTTAACGATGATTAGAACATACTTGTGGATGTGCAAAACAAAAATGCCCTTGTTAGGTGAATGTGATTCATCTTTTTAGGTTTTGTTTTCCTCTCTCAATTAAAAGCGATCTATTTGTGATAACACCTCAAAAAGAAAGATTATTGGGTCATTTGAATGTTATAGTAGTATCAGAGCGTTGTTTATAATTAAAGGATCCATAGAAGATGATGACAAGAGGGAGTCACAATTAAGGAAAAACCCTAGAAGAAGTGCCAAAAATCAAGGTAGTTTTGCATTCTTTAGCATCAAATGAGATGAAGTAGCATCATTGGTTTATGAAGATGGAGTTTCATCTTGAAACTCAAGGCTTGTGGGATGTGCTGGTGGGAGCCAATGTTAATGGCAAGAAGGATCCACTTGTGCTTCCACTCATCGTAAATTTGGTATCATTGATTTTAAATTCATTAATTTTTAAGAGAAATGAGTGTATTTTTGAATAAAAATTTTATCTCTGGTTATTTAAAAAATTTAACTTTTTATAATGATAGATAACTTTAACTTATGATCCAATGAAACAAACCCGCATTAATTTGGAGTTGCATTTTGAAAGTTATGAATTCTCTAATTTTTAGGAATTCTTTTCAGATTTTTTATGAATTTTTCTGAATTTAAAATCAATTTATTTATTTTTAAAATTGATTTTCTGAATTGCGCAGGTGACGTGGCAAAATTTGGAGTGTCCGATCAAATCACTTAGGTGACGAGACAACACGTGGAGCATCCCATCTCACAATTAAATCGCGATCATCGATGGTCACCTAAAGGCGGGGGTACGTGGCGCATTATTACTCGTTGGCGAATCATTTTAAAAATGATTTAATCACAGCCGTTCATCAAAAGAGTTATAACGGCTGATATTAAAACCCACGAAACGCATCCGAAGCATTAGATCAAGATCGGACGGATGGCGTTTCATGCGTTTCTTCTTCACACGTGATGTGGCAAAATCTCGGCGGTCCATCTCTGATCCAATGGCCACGACTTAGTCATAATGATTCGCATCCGTGTGTTTCATCATAGCCATTGATCAAAGATGAAACGCTAGATCAGACTGTTTCACTCAAATTTGCTATAAAATTGAGATGCTCTTCGACATTGTAATGCATTCTTGGATGTTTTCGAGTAATCAAACTGTTTAGACAACTATTTAATCAAACTGAATCTCTTGCTTCCAATCACGTCTGGACTCATTTCCGTGTAGATGGAGTGGTTGGAAGCAAGATTTCATCGATCGAATAGGGAGAATTCGCCTCTTGAACATCGACGATCCTCTTCGAAATCGCGGAATGAAAAGCCTTGAATTCAATGATTAATTGGATCATTTTGATGACTATCTCAGGTTAGATTATGTGCTTTCCTCCTAATCTTTCATCCTGTATCATTAAATTTTAATTTAAGGATCGTAGATTTAGTTAATTTTGTTCTTAATTTTGGATTTCTCTTTCTTCGCGTTCGGAAATTTCTCTCTAATTCGCTCATTGATTTCTCTGCAAATCTTAATCCAAATCGAGTGATTTTTTTAATTCCGTGGATTCTTCTTTGAGTTCTCTTTCCAAATATATCAATTTCCCTAATTTCTCACCTCAATTCAGTGTCCGATTTGATCGAATTTCAAAAGATCTCTAAAAAATCCCTTATTTCTCCGTGGATTCGACCCTTACTCGCCACTATACTCCTTAATTCTTGATTTAATCTTAAAATTGGTGAGTTTGGTATTAATTTTTACATGAATTGGTGAGAAATAAATGACCACATCGATTTATTCCGTCAATGATTCTATCATCTAGTATATGATAAAATTCATACTTATAAGAATTGTCTGAAGGAGTTCTTCTTGCCGTTCAAGCGTTTGGCCTCTAGCGATATCCACATAGTCTCCAGATGATTAGATCTCCTCTTGACCATGCATCATCACAAGAGGAAGAGAAGAGAGGAGAGAATTTCTACTATGCTTGCATGGGCACCTATTTATAGACTTTGAGAATGTGAAATTTTCACAAAAGCCCTTATTATGTTTCTCTATATTCACTAATGTCCATTAATCTTATGTGTGTGACCCTTTCATGTCCATATATCTCGCCAGTTAATAACTCCTTATAACACTTATTGGTCTGCCTCAGTAATTAATCATATCAACATATATTAATTCATTAAGGATCAATTTAACTCGATCGATAAAATGAGTTACCAGCCCGTTGGGTGCCAAGCTACACCATGTGCTCTAAGAAATATGGAGTATATGCGAACTCCCTCATAAAACATTTTTTTGTCATTAGTTACTGTGTACATGTAATCTGTCATCGGCATGAGACTCATGAAATAACTTAGGGTATGGTTAACTGTCAAACCCTAATAGGTCACTCCCTTTACTATTGATGCGACTAGGAAATCATTGAGAATAAACTTTTCTATCATGGTCACCACCTTGGCCAAGGATTTAATCGCATCTTATTCTTTGAGTCGATCTCCTCTTGTACCAAGGGCAGATCATCCCATCTTGGCCACTCAATCACCTTCGATGACTTCATGTTGTATCCAATCTATGATGTTTTGGAGATACCGTGGCTAGGGATTTTTAAGTCATTGTTAAAACACGATTACCCATTGATAACATGCATATATAACTTGAATTCTTATCATATTTAACTAATATTCATGCTTATCTTATGTAATTATGATGCATGGTATCATAGTTTTATGAATTTTCTCCATTGGCATTCCATTTTACTAGAATTCAAGGGATTAATTATGTGTTTTATTGATGTTTGACCTTTTTCAAGGTCAAAAAATTAGAAATTAACCACTTTCCTTGATCTTTGACTTTAGTGGATGATTAAAAGAAAAAAATTAGAGGAAGAGAATTATGAGATGAATCAAAATAGAACTTCAAAGGGATTGACTTAATGTTACTTTGAATTCATCATATTTTCTTCTTAAAATTTATATTTCAGAGACATGGATTAAATAAGACTTAATTTGTGATCTAACGGAGAAAATTTGAGTCAAAAAGAAGTTCTAGAAATAAATTTCTAAATTTCTGAATTTTATAGATATTTTTAGATTTTATTTTTTATTTTTATGGTAATTTTTGGGATTTTAAAAGCTTAAATAATCGCAAAAAAAGGGGTTAAAATGCATGGGACCCGCGTGAAGCTGACGTGGTGCAACGCGGACACGTGGCGGTGCCACACGAGCCAACGAGGACCCACGTGGGCACCTACATGGCGCGGTAGAGTAACCACGCTAAGTGTGTGGGCCCACGAAATTTAGAAGGGGGCATACTAAGGCCCAGCGGGCGACGCCATGGGCTTAGGCCCTTCCACCTTATATACCCGATATTTTTTTCTTCTTTCTCTCTGTGTGGGACTAATTTAATCATTCTTTTTGCAGGCAACATGGCGGAGCGTGGTGCGTCAGATCAAATCACACTAATCGGTGAGCGTCGATCTGGTGGATCTTGGTCCACCAGATCGCAATCAATGCACGTGTGTAATTTAGAGTCGTCGACTGCTTAAGTGAAATCCGACGGTCGCGATTTAATCTCACACGAATTAGAGAGTGACATGTGGTTGCATAAAGATGCTCTGATGAAGATCATAGGACAAAAATTAAGGAGAACGTGGGCGTACATCGTGGGATCGTGTCCACTTATCGCGCGCAAAAAGGATGCATCGTGACCATCCAAAGCTCTTTCAGCGAATCAGACGGCCCAGATTTTTCGTGATGATTTCTCCATAAATTGATGTTCTCACTTCTTAAAATGTAACTTTTAATTGAAACGTGAAGAAATTAAACATTTTTGGAGCAAAATCTTAAGTTCTTTGTGATTCTCTTGCGTTCTAAACTCAATCGTGCATGGATTGTGGCAAGTTAATCATACAAAAATTTTCAAGAAAACATTTGGATTCACCCCTTGAATGTCGAACGCACGTTGAAGAAGGAATCGGATAAATACTCAGCAATCAAAGCGATTTGAAGCTCAATCTTCGCCTCCATTGGGTTAGTAGTGTGATTCCTTCATAATCCTTGTAATTTAGGTAGTTTAAATTAAATTTAGATAGGTAATTAGAGATTTAGAAATTAGAAATTTAGATAGGTAATTTCATCGTTTCACCCAAATTTGATTACAGATTTTTGCTGATTTTTCGAACAAGGATTTATCCTTGATCTTATGTCCAAATCAAATGAATTTGATTTCATTGGATTTCTTGTTCAATTATCTTTCCATGGATATTTGATTCATTGATTTTCACCAAGGTTTGCCCCTTCAATTTGATGTTTGACCAACTACTATTCTAAAACAATTTGAATTTGGGTGTTGACTTTCGAGGGCAATTAATCCTAAAATACAAGGTGAAATTTGATAATTTTAGTTTCTCTGGAACCCTCTAATCGTAAGTTTTCTATTCATATGTGTAGCTGACATTTCCTACACGCATGCACCCGTTTCTAGATTTGGATATCATTTGACAAGTCAATTTATCAACTTTGACCGAGATTTTCATTTCAGGATTTTTCTGTTTATTAATTTTCAATAAATCATAGTAAATCTAATTCTTCTCTTAAAATTACATATTTTATATCAAAATTCTTCTCATTCTATCTGATTTTTGAAAATATATTTTTTGTAATATTTTCTCACTTTTTTCCTCTCTGATTTTATAGAAAGTAAAAGTCTAGTCAAAGTCAATGTTTTGACCTTGACTTTTGACTTTTCTTCTTCAAATATTTTCTAAAATTCTTAAATTATCTTCTCTCATATAGTAGTATTAATTTCATTGATAATATATCATTTTATAATCTTAAAAATTGTAATTAGACTTAAGTTTGACCAAGTCAACTTTTTCAATAAAAGTCAACCATGTTCTCTGTGGATCGACCCGATCTCATCGATGTACTTGATTTCTAATTTCAAATCATCGTGAGTTCAGAATTATAAATTTTTTTAACCGAAAATCGTCTGTTTTAGCAACCACACTAAATCGTTTTTGTCACTCATCCATGAGATGTCTTTAGTGTCTCAAGTTGAAGGACGACGTATACAATCATAACATGAAACAACTTGATTTAAATTTTGGTATAATACCATTTAGTTATTCATATAGATCAATTCATTGAACTCTTTCTCCAAAGAGCACCCACTATCTATCATTGGTGTCTCTACATCGATGGCCTCAAGATCAACCATACTTATCATATGAGTCAGATCAAATAGTGTTTTTCTTTTTGAATAATTCGATGTCCTTATCGAATATCCCATGAATAGGAATATTTAGAACATATGTTTAAAAACCATTGATCGTTGTTTTATGATCTCATCATAGTTCACTTGGTCATTACATATGCTCATGGAGTTCATTATAAACATCACACAAGAATGACAATGAATAAAAGTTCATTTCAATGAATATAAACAAAAGATGAAAGTATGATTGGCTTGCAGGTCGCATAATATCCAATAATTGAGAGAGTTGTTTGGGAAAGAGTGCAAAGCTTGAAATAAAAATTTGAGAATCTTCTCATGAAGAAAGAAGAAATAGTGATTGATTTCACATGTCATTTTTTTTTCAAGATATGTTAAAATTGAGGTGTTTGGAAGAAAAATAAGTTTAGTGTCCAAACTTCTCTAATACATGCCTTCCAAATATGGTTCTCTTGTACTCTCTCTTGAGCAATTCGATGATTTGAAAGAACTATGAAGCTCAAAGAAGCCATAGGGTCTTTAAAGTTTCATGAGACGAGGCTTCAAGAAAAAGACACAAGAGAGGAGGAACGAGTTCTCTAGGCCACTATTTTGACAAAATTTAAAGAAGAAGAGATTGGTGAATCTTCAAGAGGGCATGGTCATTGATTGACATAGAGGAAGAGGAAGAGGCAGAGGACTAGGAAGAAGATTTGTTGAAGATGGGGCAGAATTTTTTTTAAAATCCTTAAAAGCAAAGGTGCTATGATTCTCATAAATTTGGTCATTTTGTTGATGAATGCAGAAATCCAAAACAAAAGAGAATATATGGTGAAGAGGCTGTGAATTTAACCAAGGAAAGAGGAAAACAAGAGTTAAGTCTTCTTATGGGAGTTCTTGATGAAGGTTGTGAAGTCCTTTAGCATGAACTCAGATGAAAATTTGAGTGGAGATGATCTTTGGTACCTTCATATTGGTGCTAGCAATCATATTAGTCAAAGAAGCTTCTTCTATGTACTTGATGAAGGACAAGAGGAACTGTTTGATTTGAAAATGGCTCCATCATCAAATATGAAGTAAAAGGTAGTACATTGGATATACTAATGGCAATTCTTTTAATTTTTAGATTGTGCTTTTTATTCTTAGGTTGAAGCTAAATATTCTTACAATGAGGAAATTTAATGATCAAGTTTGTAAAAAACCTGACTTGGAGGTTTCTTGACCATATTTGACTAGAGAGGTAAAAAAGAAACTAATCATCAAATTTAAGAAGAGGAGAGGGAGACTTTATTAATCAAAGCTTCATATAGGAACTTTCTTGTTCAATGAGGAAGAAGATACTATCTAGTTGTGGCATCAAAGATTTTGTACTTAAACCTTAGTTCAATTCAAGAAATTGACAAAACACAATTTTCTTGATGGTCTCATGTCCTCGAACCGCCAAAGAACTTATGTCATCATTGTGTTGCTGGATAACATTAAAGGAAGATATTTCTATCTTCAAATTTTCGAGCGTCAAGATCATGGGAATCAATTTTTGGTGATATTTGAGGGCCTATCACACCATCAATACTCGGCAGAAACAAGTATTTCTTTTTTGAATGTAGATGATTTTTTCACATTGAAGTGGGTCTCCTTAATTACAAGCCTTATGCTTTCAATGCTTTTAAGAATTTCAAGTTTTGTATGAAGTTGAAAAAAGTTAGATGACAAAGATTTTAAAAACCATTTATGGAGGTGAATATATCTCTGAAGAGTTCAAAGATTTTTGTAATCAGTAGGGGATAAAGAGACTGTTAATTGCTTCTTATACTCCATATAAAAACGTCATAGTGAGAGGAAAAATTCATACTATTATGAATCTTGTGAGGAGCATGTTAAAAGAAAAAGGCTTGCCTCTTGAATTATGGGAAGAAGCTATGAGTACTCTCATTTATGCTCTAAATCAAGTTTCCACAAAGAGTATCAGTTCATCTACTGGATGAAAACTGAATGAGAAGTGGAATGGGTGAAAACTGAACATAGAGCACTCAAGGGTTTTTGGATCATTGGTCGATGTGAAGAAGATGGCTGGGAGATTGTCCAAAGTGGATGATCAAAGTCAGATAATAGTGTTTTTGGGTTATGGATTGGACCCTAAAAATCAGCTTATCAAGCTTCTCCCCTTATATCTAAGGGGATTGTTTCCTGAGCTCAAAACCTCGAGCCCTGGCTATCACTATAAGAAATAGGAAAACAATCACCAATAAAATGATATTTTACCCGACTAAACCTGTTGCATCTTCATGCTCCTTTTTCAAAGGCTCACGGAGTGGCTGGTGGACACTAAAGTCCACCTTTTAAAAACGCAATTCAGACCTATGACTCCAAACGAAAAAGTGGGAAGCCCTTCGGCACGCGATAGATGGAAACTATTCGTTGCTCTCACTGACATTATCATAATACAGCAATTCTAATTAAGATAAAAATGGTTTTGAAGTGTGGATATTTGGACGCTATTCTAGACTAAAATAGGTAAATTCTAGGAGCAAGTCTGTTCTTCTTGTGAACCAAAATGGCTCAGGATGGCAGAATATAATGTTTAAATAAAAAAACCAATCGGACTCAGGAGCCGGGCAAAATTTGAAGGGGAAGAAGAATGCAGTGGAGCTGAAGTATTTACAGTCTGGTACTGCGGCTGACCCTTGTGTTGATTCCAGAAGCCTCTCCACTATATGAACCTTCTGGCTTTCGAATGTCTCTGACCTGCCCTTTCCGACGTACCACAGCTTTCGCATGCTTCAGCTGGAAACCAGCCCAAGGCACAGGGAATATGAGAGACAGTGTGTGAGCACAGCTGAGCATAATAATGATACTAACCTTGTATTTCTTTCTCGGGTTCTTGGTGAGCTTCTTTCGATGGCGTGTCAGCCCCTTGTTTTTCTCCATCTTGTTGAAAAAAACACAATGGTCAAAACAAAAAAGCCTCAAAATCACTTATCATGTTCATTCATGTATGACTAACCTGAGTCGTGATCCGCCGCCTACCGTCAGCTTCAGTTTCTATTCTCAGTGCATCATCTGAATTCCTACGATAACAGAAAAATAGACACCAATAGACAAGATCAGCGGTCCCATATAATAGAAAATTAATGAACAAATCAATCCATTGATGAGCATTATCTTTTTAGTTTCTTCCCCGGATTCCTACCTTGTGTATAGTGCAGCCTTTGCCGAGAGATTCGTCAATCTTTGCCTCTTGACTTGCTGGTAAAACTCATCCTCCCCTTCTATTTCTCCATCTTCAAACTTCGTATCGGCATCTTTGTCAGCATTGTCATCTATCATCTGGCCAGCATCTGATTCAGGGACAGCTCGAAGATCATACTTTCTTCGCTTCTCCCCAATACTTTCCCTCTTGGGTAAGTCATCATCTCCAGAAGCTAACTGAGTTGCCAAAACATAATCGTAAGTTGGAATGAGAATTGTCAATGACAAATTTATCAGCAGATAACTATTTGCAGCGACGTAAAAATATCTGCTCTCATGTTCATAGGGATGACCAAAATTACTTACTCTTGTCATTTTGATCTTTGCAGGAACACATACACTTAATTTACCATTCTCCCCGTGAGAAGCCCCACAATCAGCGGCATCGCCTTCAAAGTCTGCTTTGCCTAACAAATCAGTGAAAACAGATAGTTACTACAGAGGGGAAAGGCAGAACTACTTTGCACCGAGCAATAAATAATATGCACCTCTTCGCCTTTTTCAAACCCACATTCTTGCTGCCAGCAGGACCGATGTGAACAGAATCAAAGATTCCCTTTCTGCTTCAGCTTTTGTTCTAAAAGTTCTCTCACTTTAAGCATCTGCAAGCTCTGGCTCCCCACATGAACATTCTTCTGCCAAGTATGTAAAAAGAACGAGCAAATAATCCATGTATATCTATGATACCCACTGTTCACAAGATATAAGAAAATTAAACAAGTACCTTATTTTTCTGATCAGCCTCTATAGGGACAGGGTTAGCATCGCCGTCATCTATTGGTTTGCCATTCCCCGTGGATTCACTTACTCCCTGCAACCTGTGGTATCAACTGTGAATTAATCTGGAAAATGAAGTCTAGGATATTGCTGAGAGGAGAATATAAATTACCAATCAAAGAAAACTAAACATACGTAGAATGATTTGTCAGTATCAGCAGGAGTATCTGAGTCTGAATCTGGCTCCTTTTTTTCATCCTCAGACTTAATCGCTGAGACATGCATGCTACCAATTTCTCCAACCAATGGCAAAATAGTCGCGTCAATTTTTTTCACCTGTCAATCAAAGCAGAATTCCAAAACTGAAATGAAATTGTTCATGGAAATTCAGCATGACCCACACAATAAATTTCAACAGATAAAACTGGCAGGAGGTCAAAGACTATTTTTATCGAACCCTTTCCATCAGATTCTTGAGCTCTACGAGGTGGGCAATGACTGGATGATCGCGAACAGTATGACCTTCAGACTTGAGCAGGAGATAAAAGGTAATGGCTTGTAAGTAGAGCAGAAGCAGCTTATGTTTTGTCTCGAAATAATGTATCCCCTTTGTGTTCCTCGCCTTCAGTGCAGTAGGAAAATTGATCAGCTTCATGTGACATTTACTAGGCCCCAAACATATCTCGCATGGTAGCAAAAAGATGAACACGGGAAAAAGGACTAACTCTAGAAACGATCAAATCAAATTTCTTGCAGATAGTTCTAGAACAAATCAGTGTCCCAGATCTAAGAAAGAAACCATGGCAGACTTTAAGATGAACGCCATTTGTTCTTTTTTTATGTAAACCAAAAAGATAATTTCTTATAAAGCTGAATCAAGGAGTCTAAAAAGGCATAACTTTGATCAGAACAAAGATGCACTTTATGTTGCTCAGAAAATCGTCACAAAACATTGAGTTGGATACATGATTGCGTGGAATAACAGACATACGCTCATAGGTTAAATTGTTTGTTGAATGCTTTCCGTAACACTTCTACACATCTCATGCCCATTGACAGAAATTGCTCTTGATGCAATGTCATATATCTATGATTAGATAGCCTACAATTGGGCCACGAGAACTACAAAGGGACATTGCAAACTTGCAGCTGAGAACTGATGGTAAAACTAGTAAGGAGCCATGAAAAAGAATAGACGTCAAGAAAAAGAACTGCTTCAGGCATTTCAATGAAATCAACTAATCAGGTTATATTCAGCATTCACAAAAGAGTTAAAGCCGGACGTTCAACACTCAAATCAATCTGATCCTCAAATTTTAGAAAATTGGTCTAGGCACTCAGGGTGCTACCTTGAGCAAGAGAGGCTTCAGCGTATAAAGCTCTTCAACTGCCCAAGTCAGTTCTGACAGCAGACCAACCAGTTCAGGTGCAGACCTGCAAAAAAATATTTATGTGTATATACATAGGAGAATACCCATAAATATAAAAGAGAGACAATCTGGTATGGGTCCATTAATAGTCTACAGAAGGAAGAAGAAATGAGGGACAGCTATCCATCCCCAATTGGCTACTCAAGGAGGCCACGTCATTCCTTCTCCTAGAAGATTCAGGGGGAAATCCTTTAAATAAAGAAGGCCAAACTTGAAAAGGACATGCGAGAAATCAGTCAAGGCACTGAGGGAGAGAGGGGGAAGGGGACACTCCTACTACTATCTTCCACTGAGGGGTAAGAGAGAGAGAGGAGATATTCTTGTCTGTCCCCATTTTTCTTGTACTTAGCACTTCTGGCAATAGGAACTTTTCTTGATATTCTTTCCATGAAGATCATGTTTCTAACTAGCATCTATTCAGTGCAAGCTTCTTAATGCTTGCCCTTTGTTTTTCTTTCTCTTGTCATTTACATCTTTGTGTCTCTGCATATCTTTGTCTGGCGCCACTGTTATGCTAGGAATAGAGATAAGGATGTCTGCGAGTAAGAAATCAAGCAAACAGAGTATTCTTGTACACATAATCTGATCCTCATCTCTATTCCTCCAATAACAGGGGCACTAGACAAAGATATGCAGAGGCACAAAGATGTAAATGACAAGAAAAAGAAAAACTGATGGCAAGCATTAAGAAGCTTGCATTGAATAGGAACTAGTTAGGCACTAAAACACCTAGTGGAAAGATATGAAGGCTTTAACGGTATCTCTTGTAAGATATGAAAGCTTTAATGATTGCAATGTTCCACAATACTGATAACTATATGATCACCAAGTGGAAAGGAAACATCACTTGAGAGTTATACTTAAATGTGAATTTTCCAAGCATTACTCCTTGAGATGGAGATGAGATCACATGGGATTGATGTAAAACATGAAGGACTGTCGAAATGCACCTGTACACAATATCCATTTGCTCCTCCTTTGTCAACGCATTAATATCCTTCTTGATTTCTTCGTAACCTCCAAAGGCCTCATCCTTGAGTAAATCAGAAATATCTGCTTTGTTTGACATACTCTTCCCCATGAAAACAGTCTGCATGAGAGAAAAACAGCTGGAGCAATTCACATAATTTTGAAAAGTATGAGTTATCTTCTGGACTCTTCCCAACACAAGAATAGGCAAGAACATTTGACATTCCAAGTGACAGAGGGCTCCAGAATACAAAGAAGAGCTGACGTTTTAGAGCATACCAGATAATAAACCCATGCTAAGAAACATTACAGAAGATGACCTTAAGTTTTTATTAAATTATGTGAGTTCCTAAATCTTTTTGAATGCAGAGAACCTATAAAGTAGGTCGTGGAGTTCAATCACCTGAAGGGTTTGTTCCTCGTCCTCTTGATGGCTATCTTCTCCACGAACATCTTCAAGACCAAAATCTTCTGCTGAAAGAGACTTTGCCTTTCTCCTTCTGTAACATCACAGCTATGGCTTCCTCTTCCACAAGATCCTCCTCGTCTGATTGTAGCTTTAAATTTTGTAAAAAAAAAAAATTACCAGAATGACTTGCAAATAGTTTGCAATAAGAAATTTCAGAAGAAAAATTTACATAATCCACATCAGGTCACACACAATATACCTCAAAGTCAATGTTATCAGCACCATATAGGTACTGCCTTCCTCGCGTAAATGAAGCCTTTCTGCTTTTCCTTTTGATCAGAATCATCAGACAAATCATTCTCCACTGCTCCATACTTTTTCTGCAAACTCCTTTGCTGTTTTATCACTAGAGATTGTAGGATATGAGTGTCAATCATCTTGTTAACTTCTTAAACGAGATGAAGTGATGACAAATGAAATATGTCCCTTCCATTTACCAAATTATATCCTAGAACTGAGATGAAAATTGAGGGAAAATGTTCCTGTACTACTATTCATTACAAAGCCTAGGCCAGCTTCTTGGTCAGTATCCATTGATAAGGAACAGTCTAGCAAGAGAGGCATATCTCGATAAACATAAATTTTTTAACACTTCCGTTCAAAATTTTTAGTCAAGATAAACACATGACGTCTTGATGTAGAGTCAGTATGGCTAATTCCAAGAGCTACTACATAATTTGGATGTCATAATAAAGAGAATTCCACAGAATTTCTGTCAGCCACATTTGTCTGGAGTTAAAAAAGGTTATTTTTCAATGAGAGCTCCGTCTTTTGCAACACAGCAGACTGCCCGTAAACATGTTCAAATATACTAAACAATAGTGCTTACACCTCCTTACTTTTTTCATGATCCCTGTCCTGCCTTGCAATCGAAACATCATCTCCACTGTCACCATCATCAGTGTCATCAGTGTCCTCATTCAAACCCTAAAAAAGGAAATTCATCAAGAAAACAACGTGAACTAAAATTAGACAGAAATAAGGTGTAAAGGTCCTAAAACATGAGAACTTTTCATTATAGAAAAGGCCAACTTATTTTTCAGAAAAACGTATCAGGTTTTCTTCAAAATATACAAAAAATAGTCTCATGAGGATAAATCAACTTTAATATAAACAGAGAGCACGTATAAGGTGTTGGAAAAAAGATCATCCACTTCTTAGCCAGTTATGGATGATCCTCTTGTTAACATCTGTAGCACATTCTCTTGATTAAAATCAGGAAAAAATTCTGCAATAGGCTATCATCAAAAGAATGAGAGAACTATTCTCAAGCACAGTGTTCTTGTTGGGATAAACACAACTCACAAGGGACCATAAAATAACTCAGTCAAGAAGAAAACAGGAGAAATGGTCTGTTTATTAGGATGATCATTATTTGACGAAGTTATAAACATCATTAAGATGTCAGCCAAAATGAAGAAGTGGCTACGCCAAGAAAGCCAACTATCAAATATACATTAAATCACTAAGAGGACTCACAAAAGCGAAGTAAAAAAACACAGGGAAATGGAAAATCCGCAACCCGCACTTACGATGTAAATCCTGATATCCTTTGATAAAAATACCTGTTTTTTTAGGATGAGCTTTTATTCGACCGAGTTACAATATCACAAAAGTGCCGGCCAAAATGAGATATAACAGGCGAAGAAAGACGATTAAATATTCAAAATCAAAACAATGGAGTAAAAATATTGAAGTATCTCAAAAAATAACTGGCAAAATGAGTGAGGAACATCATAAACAAACCTTGAAGTCGTAGACAGGGAGTTCACCATCTTCATCTGATAGAGCAAAAAAACAGAAAAGGTGAGCGACAGTCAACTGAACCCTAGTCAAGGTCAAAGTAGAAACAAATAAATGGGCTACCAGAGTCATCGTTTGCGTCGATAGGAATCATGTCACGCTGCTTGTGAACTGTTAGTGAAATTCAAACAAGGCCCATTATAGAACAATCAAACAAAAAAACCCTCGTGAGCGCAAAGGTTGAAGATCACAAATTAAATTTGAATGAAGGGGAAAGATGAATGAATCATTACATGCGTCTATCTCGTCGTCCATATCGTCTGCCCCAAAAGACGTCTTCTCTTTCTCGACAGGACGCCGGTTGCTGAACCTGGAGTTCTTCCTTGGCTTTTTCATTCTTCCTGGTCAAAGCCCTAGTAAAGAACGATTTAACTTAAGCGTCAAACTGCACTCGAAGATAATAGGCGAGGTGAAGGAGAAATAGAAGCAACGAAAGGAGAGATAGAGGGAGGGAGGGAGGGACACTTCTTCTGCACCTAAGAACCCAATTCTAGGGTGACCAGTTGATATCGGTAGGGTTCTCCGTAACCGAACCGGTACTCGGATGCCGTCCCGGAAATCCGAAATCCGGTAAGAAATTTTATAAACCTAAATCCGGCTTTTTTTCCGGTTCGGTTCGGTTTTGAAATTCGGTGTCATCGAATTTGAAATTTCGTAAATCGAGTGACTTCTCTCTTTTTCTATAAGTACTCTCTCTTTCTCTATCTCATTTTCCCACCGTTTTCCCGCCGTTCAAGCTGAAAGAACGATGCTCTCTCTCCCTGTCGACGGCAGAAAGCTTCCCCACCGAAGCTCGAGCGATTTTAAGGGAGCGACTCCGATTTTGAGGTTTTTTCCAAGATTCTTCTAGCCTGAAGCTAAATAAGAGAGCAAACAAATCTGCCCAGTACACTCTTCCCATTCAAACTCAAAAAAAATGAGAAAATGCTTCCTGCGAACAGAGACAACCAAATTCGACAACGATTAACGGGAGAAACGGGAGATCCTGCCATATGGCGCTCGGACTTGACTTTCTCCCCTGTCTAATGTTTTCGAAGGTCTTCGTTTCCGTGTAGAAGCAAACTCTCCAAGACCATGGAGTACGGAGTAATCAAAGCGGCGAAATAGAAGATCTACGAGACCTACTGCTATCTATGGTCTTCTTCATTCAAAACTGGAAAGCATCAACAAAACAGCCCTCCCAGGGTAACGCGAAGTGTTTGGTCAAAATTTTCCCGTACTGAAAACAACTTCCGTTAGTATGGGCCCCAGTTTCTGACTGGGCGCTCCGACGGAAGGACGTGGGCCCTGCAAAACGACAGGGTGTCGTTTTAAATCTTACTGTCGGAAGGGGTAAGTCGTCTTAAATCTTAGGCGAGTTTTTTGAAAATAAATCTTAGGCGAGTTTTTTGAAAATAAATCTTAGGCGAGTTTTCAAATCGATTTGTTCTTATCAAAGAATATTCAAGGTTATAGATTTCTGGAATTCTGCACGTGTTTTTCAGATAATTGATATAGTTAGGATTAGGGTTATTATCCAAATCTAGCACCAACTCTTAAATTTTATCCAAATCTAGCACCAAGTCTTCTTTTCTCCAAATCTAGCACCAACTCTCCGTTTTTTATCCAAATCTAGCACAGCCGCAATTGTTGACTCTTCCCGATCCAGTTGTCACCCAAGTGAGCCAGGCGACATCCATGTGGCAGCCACGTCATAGAAAGATAAATCGAGAGAGAGAGAGGCGAGGGAGAGGGAGAGGGAGAGGGAGGGCGGTAGAGGGAGGGAGATAGAGGGAGGGAGGGAGAGCGAGAGAGAGAGGGAGAGAGCGAGGGAGGCCAGGAGAGGGAGAGGAGAGCAAGGGAGAGCGGGAGAGAGAGGGAGAGAGAGAGGGAGGCCGGGAGAGGGAGAGGAGAGGGAGGGTGAGGGAGGGCGGGACAGAGAGAGAGGGAGGGAGAGCGGGAGAGAGAGAGAGAGAGGAGGGAAGGGCGGGGAGAGAGAGAGAGGAGGGGAGGGCGGGAATTCCCGTCGCGAGAGGGAACGTGGGAGAGAGATCAGACGAGAGGAAGAGAGAAGTGGAGAGAGCGGGAGAGAGGAAGACTTTCCTCCTCCCGCCTCTTCTCGCGACGGAAGCAATTTCCGTCGCGAGGAGACGCGATGAGAGAGGAGAGGGAAGAGCGCGGGAGAGAGGGAGGGAAGGAGGGCAGGAGAGAGAGAGAGGAGGGAAGGGCAGGAGAAGGAGTTGACGATGCACCTCGTCCTGCGCCTCCGCGGTGGAGTCTAGGATCTTCTCTCTCTCTCTCTCTCTGGGGGCTGAAACCTGTTGAAGCCGAATGGATTCTCTTCTATCTTTTTCCGGTTTTAGCCACAAATAAAGGCAATTTCTCATAAATATCACCATATCTGAAGTTCTACCATATCGTTTCTTCTCCTGCGCTTGATTTTCAAGGATCTGTCTGCGTATCCCAGACAGAAACTGTCGTAAAGAAAACCTTCTCTACATAAATTTTTGATCGAATTCGTAGTGTAAACTAGTCAATTATATTTTTTATTGATGCTCAAAGAAGCAGTGTGTGAAGAGAGAGAGATGCAGAAGATCCAAGGTGATACAGAGAGAGAGAGAGATCGATGTAGATGATCACTGATCACTTAGTATCCATCTAGGGTGATGCAGAGAGAGAAAAGTGAAGAAGGATGAGAATGCCAGATAGCGAGATAACCGTAGAACTATCTATAAGCATGCTTGGAAGAGGTAAGAAAGATAAGATCATGAGAAGGATGAGAACTCCAGCGGAGAGACATCAAGCACGGGTAGGGAGAGAAACTCCTCCACAAATCAAGTTCTCCCTCCACACTTTTAAGATATTCCGGTTACATCACTTCCACCCGTATTATTCCAGAAATAGAGGAAACCTGAATTATTTGTACATTCGAGCATCAGATCAACATATTCCAAAACCATGTCTGTGATCGTCAAATCCAACCACCTGCTTTTTCTCCTCCCTGAGTCTCCCCTCAGGACCAGATCCTCGCCGCCGAAAATTTCGGCGTCGCCACCAGAAAAATGAAAATTCTTCCTCCGCCGAGGATTCGATTTCCTCCTCCGAGTCACCATCTTCTACCACCACCAGCATCGTGGTCGTCGTTATCATGTTCTTCTTCTTCATGGTCCGGTAAATCTCCGTTTGGCTTTTTTACGTTCTTCACCCACATGATCTTTCATCATCATCTTCTTCTTGAGTATACAGTCACCCTCTTCATTATCTTCGTCTTTCTCTTTCTGTTTAGTTCATTGTTCTCGTCTACTTTATCCAGAGTATCTCCAACATCGTCATCAACGTCATCATGATCAGCACCATATCATCACCAAGATCTCCACCATCATCATTATACGTCAGAATATCATCTTCATGAGCATATTCAAAATCATCTTCATGATCTCCATGATCCTCTGCATCACGCGCAGGCTACCATGCCGTCAACCTTCAAGCACCCTGCCCACGAATCCATGTGGAAAGGAGTGAAATCAGCCTACTCCATCATCGCCCTCTGCCTCTTCCCCGTTGCCATCGCCGGCTTCTTCGCCTACGGCAACCTCGTCAGCCCTCTCTCTCTTTCTCTCTCCATCTCTCTCTAGTAACAAGAAAAACATGACCACAATAATCCACAGATGCCAGCGGGAGGAATGCTCAGCGCGCTCTGTGAGTTCCACGGTGAAGATGGCCCGAGGGGGAATCCTGGCGATAACCTTCCTGCTCGTGGTACTCAGGCGCTTAAGCAGCTTCCAGATCTACTCCATGCCCGTCTTCGATAGCTTTGAAGCCGCCGTCACGAGCCGAACGCGCTGCCCCTGCTCCCCATGGCTCCGCTCCGCCTTCCGCGTCCTCTGCGCCTTCATCTCTCTTCTCGCCGGAGCAGCCCTGCCATTTCTCTCCAGTCTGCTCTTCTCGGCGGCCTCACTCTTCCAGTCACTTTCTCTTATCCTTGCTCGAATAGAGAGAGATATTTGACCGAGAGAGAGAGACCCCGAGACCCAGAGAGAGAGAGATAGACAGAGAGATATTTGACCAAGCTATTTATTTGATAACGTGGCTGCCACATAGATCTCGCCCAAGCTACGACGCTGACATGGCGTCACCTGGCTGCCAACTGGATCTGGAATGAGTCAATAGTTGCGGCTGTGCTAGATTTGGATAAAATACCAAGAGTTGGTGCTAGATTTGGAGAAATAGAGAGTTGGTGCTAGATTTGGATAAAATTGGAGAGTTGGTGCTAGATTTGGATAATAACCCTTAGGATTATATTTCTACACAGACACACAATTTTTGCCTATATTTAAATAACCTGATTTTAATTTGGTGTATAACTGATTTCTATTTATCTTTCTTATACCTTCAGTGGTTTACTGCGTAAGGCCCCTGTGAAGTCTTGTAACGAATTGATGAGACACCAGATCTAGAGAGGGAAAGCCGAAAAAGAGTCTCTCGGAGCCACTGAGAGCCCTCTGGTTCATTCTGTCTCTGTGCGCCCTCGTCGCTCACATCCCTAAAGCCCACCTATGAAGCCAAATCTCTCTCTCCTCTCTCGCTCTCTCTCTCTCACATACACAGATCAACCTATTTGACGCTTGCAGTATGACGTATGCCATCCGCGTTCAACGGCGTGGGTCAGCGAAAGGGAGATATTTTCTTCGATCACTCCATTCTCCTAACAAATCAGGCAGCTCACACTTGGTTGACTTCCCTTCCTTATGATCCGTGCCAGGTACGGTTCAAAAAGTCAGTCAGGCAAACCATGGTTTTACTATTTCCATTTCTTTTCTGGCTGTATTGAATTTTCTATATCATCCTCTTCCGCTTATCTGAACAGGTCTAACGCGGAGCCATGGTGGGCCCCGCGCCGAACTTCTAAGAACTTTCCTCAGACCCACATCCTTTAAACTCAAGAGCAGCGACCCGTGAAAGAACTCCCTTCCCTCTCTCTTCTTCCGGCTGCCATGGATCCTAGCGGAAGGCCATCGCCGAGGAGAGAGGTGCACCTCCAAGGTCCTCGTCCAGCCCGCCTCAACGTGAGCAAAGACTCCCACAAGATCAGAAAACAACCGCAGGCGCCCTTCCCGGCGCCGGCTCCTCCGCCACGACGACCAACAGAGCCAGTGATAATCTACGCCGTGTCTCCAAAGGTGATCCACATCGAGCCCAGAGAGTTCATGTCCCTGGTGCAGCGCCTCACCGGCCCATCTCCCACCGGAGCGGTATCCCCGGCTGCGAAATTCGCTACCATCGAGAGAGCAGAGCAGACGGTCGAGATCTCGCCAGGGGAGGATATCGGGGAGCGATTGGGGATCGAAGGGCTGGATCGGTTCCCAAGTTTAAAGGGAATTCTGTCGCCTGTTCCATCCGGGTTGCCGGGATTATCGCCGGGGATATTTTCTCCGACGCTGGATGCGAGCTCCATAGCTTTGTTGAACGAGATGAGCCCTTTCTTCAGGGGCAGTGGCGGTAGCTTGTTCGGCGACGGCGGTGTATTTGCCTCCAGTCCTGGTAACTTCTTGTCTACGCCCGTTCTTCCTTCTCCGGGAACCCTATGGGACTTCATGAGCCCTCCGTGAGAGCTGATCTAGATCCGCCGTCCTAAGCCGCGTTTGGAGTTCTAGAGAGAGAAAGAGAAATGGGTCGTGGGCAGAGAGAGCGACAGGAATGGGGAAGAGGGAGGTGCGGAGAGAGAAACTGAGAAGGGGAGACGGTAAAAAGAGAGATGGATGAAGTGACAGATGGGAAGAGAGAGGGGGCAGAGAGAAAGATGGGCAGAGAGAGAACTGGGTGGGTGAAAAAGAGTGGGCCAAGGTACATAATAGGCGGCACAGATAAGGCCTAGAAGGTTGTAATTTTTTATTCTTTCTCTCATTATACAATGTCGATAATTGGGAGATTATCATTTTTCTTCTTTGTCGATTGCGGCGAAGAAGTCAACATGCGCTGCTCCCCGTTGTTTCTTTGATTTTACTCATCGGATAACAAATATATTATTTAAAAAACAATAATTTGCCCTGTCTCTAGCCTTTTGAGGAAATTTTTTACTCTCTTCTTCCTAGAGAGAGGGAGGATTCCCACATTAAATCAACTACTCCATTAATCAGTGTAACGAAGAGAGAGATAAAGAGAGAGAAAGGAAGAAAGAAATAATCCCTGTTCAACGCATTATTATGCTCGTAAAATTCATGAGATTATCAGAAAACATCTTAAAAGTCATTTTCCACCAGAGAAACGCAAGGAAAATATTCTGGCGTCTTTCTCAAAAGTTGCTTCCCGCAATAACAGGAAGATGGCGTCTTTCTCAAACGTCGCTTCCCGCAACGGGATTCCTTCTGCGTCTCCCGCCCGTCCTTGACTCCGGAGACTGTTTTCTCAAGAACAGCCCCCTCATATAGAAATCCTCTTCAATCACTAAACAGAGAAGAAGTGATGACGGGATGAATAAACTGATAAACATACATAATGTTGTTGTACAATAGTGTTGACTTTTAGAGTCAAACCTATGCTTTCTCTCGCTCCTTTCTCACTTCCTCTCACTCTCTCACTTCGCAGTGAAGAGTGGCATCTCATCAATTTTCTGTCAGGATATCCTCCACATTTATTTTCTATTCTGGGCGAGCACGACAAAATGCACAACGCAACTGAGAACGACTTGAAATCCATAAAAATTGTCAGGTAGCCAATCAAATCCAAATTTCTATAAAAGTAAAGCAACCATCTATAGAGCAGTTTTCTGACAAATAAAATAAATTTATAACGAAAATAATTATCACGGTAAATTGAAGATAAAAAATAGGACTGTTTTTGCAATCCAACTTACATCTATGGCGAATTAAAAGCGAGGAAAGACAAGAAGATCTTCTCTCCCCCCCCCCCAGAAAATGGCTATGCTTGTCTGTAAACACTGAGTTCCTCCGGATCAAAGAGCACCTGGAGCTGATAAACAAAAGCAGACAAATCAAATGAAGAAAACCCCAGGACCTAAAATAGAGCAAAGTAAAATAAACACCTCGAGCCTCCAGAGCAAAGATAGAGCAAAGTAAACACCTTAAACTCTTGGTAACTTTGATGACTTTTAGAGTGATTTATGAATATACCGTATAAAATAATTACAAACATTTGTATACCCAAGCTTTAAGACAATTGTAAATAACCCTAAGCTTTAAAATTCTGACTGAATTGAGGAATATTCAGCGGTCAAAGCTATCAGACGGCAAGAAATATGAATCCATGGAAGAAGCTCGCAGTTGTGAGCTTGAGATTAATAAAGGGGAGAGAGGTGCTTTTACCCAGGCTTTCTACTTTTAAAATTATAAATTAGCGGTAAAATAGTCTGTTTTAAAATCAACTGCCGCCCAACCATTTCCCCACAACGCGGCCCCCCCTTCAAGAAATTTCAGAATTTGAAGGCAGGAACAACGACCAATCTGTGATTTCATCATTAAAGTACGATAACTTCAGTTACAATACCCCGCTATTATAAGATATGTAAGAAACTGATCCTATAATGATCTTCTTGCAATATATGAGCTTCTTCATCTCTCTCTCCTCTATCTATCTGCGCAAACAAATTGCAGATCAAACCCGTTCCTCTCATTGAACCTCAGTCGATGAGATTCTGTCTCTCTGTTCCTTCTGCCGAACATACTGATAAACCAGCGTAAGCCTTGCAGTCTCGAAAGCAAAGTAACCCAAAGCGGCAAAGCAAGCGCTGTGAAGGAGACGAGGCCCCATGCCTCTGAAAAGCCCTTTCCATCCCTCCTCCGCTAAGATCTGTCTCACGATCTCCGAAATTCTCTCCTTAGATTTCCCTCTCACTTGGGTCATCAACCTGGTCTTCACCACATCAAGAGGAGTAGTCAGCGACGAAGAAATCGCTCCGGCCAGCGCACCACAAATCACGCTCTGCAACGGCTCCAAATGAGCCTTCCCCGTCTTGCTCAGCACGAAACTCTTCAAATATTCAAACGAAGAATAACTCAAAATCCCCGCTGGTAAGTTCCTGAGCAAAGTTGCCGAGTAACCAGCATATAAACCTAAAATTCCATCCTTTTCGAGAATTTTCAATAACACTTCCCACGATCTACCCGTCGATCCAGCTTGCATTCGCTGAGTTATCAGCTCTTTAGGCACCATAACAGCGGAGGAAACGATATTCCCCATCGCGCCGGCCGTCGGAGGTACCAGAATCTGAGGATAGAAAGATAAGGTGGAAAGAATCGCTTTTCCCGAACTCGCATGTGCCGAAATAGATCGAGGAGGAAATCGAGGATCCGATAATAACCGCCGATACTCCTCGATAGAACCCTAGGATTCCGTTGGCTTGGAACGTCTTGAGAGCGACGTCGACCGCGCCGGAGTAGATCTGGGAAGCTCCTTTGGTCTGGAGCTTGGTTTTGACGGTGTCGATGGGGTGGAGGCAGACGTAGGTGAAGGCGCCGGCGATTCCGCCGGCGATGGCGCCGATGAGGGCACGCTCGGCGGTGGAGAGCGTCTTGATGAGCGATCTGGCGGCGGAACTGGTGCCTCTGGAAGCCGGCTGCAGCCATCTGGGGCGCTCGAGAGCGGAGATCGAAGCGGACGCGAAAGGAGTTTCAGATATTCTGGTTTTCTTCCGGATGGGGGCGAAATTCAGCGGGGCAATGGAAGAGGAAGAGAGGATCACGGTGTGGAGGTTGATGAAGGAGGTGCCGAACTCCTCCATGGGGGCTTCCGCCTTCGCCGATGATAGAGATTTGGAGCAGGATCAGTTGGGAAGCAGAAGAAACGTTGCAGGGTAGGATAAAAAATATAAGAAATATTTGGAGGTGAATATTGTTGGCCCAATAACGGACTCTTAAAAAGGGAGACAAGTAGGAATGGACATTTCGAATCGAAAGCTTTAATGTCAAGAAATTGACTTTGAGCAACGATCGAAGAGCTGCAAACAGGAATCGTGATTGTAAGAAAATGCAATTGACTTTAGTTTATATTTCTGAGCAGTAAAAAAAAATTAACATCTAAATAGAAGATTATATGTGCATTTTTTCTTAGTTTGTGTTTTGTGGTCTTTATCCATATTACAATGAATCAATGCTCATGTTTCTCATAGATTGTGGCTCTATTCTTGTTCATCTTTTTTCAATATGATCCTCTTAGAAAAAAAATTTATGTCATCAGATTGTGGTTTATATGGCACTGGCAAGCTATCTTCTCGAGTTGATCAAGATTTTGAATTAGGTTAAATAAATTTTGAATTTAAATAAATTAGGTTAACGAATTAGGTTAACTTGCCCCCCACCATTAGAGGAGTTGACGTCACAAGCACAGGACAAAACGCCGCCATTAGAGGAGGCGACTACCACCAAGATCATGCCTCATGGTCTTTGCCAAACCCAAGCCCGAGCTCTAGGCTTTGCTTTGTATTAGGATTTATTTCCTAATTTAATTTTTTTAATTTTTTTTTCATGTTGCTCTTCTCTTTCCTCTAAGGCCAATAAATAGATCACCCATCTACTTGAGTCTTTGGTGCATAGTGAGTTAAAAGAGTTTTCCCCTTTCTTGAGATTGTGCCCTAGGGATCTAGGACCAACGCGCCAAGGCTCACCTTTATCACTCTTGTGTGATGCACTAGTCTCTAGAAAAAGAGGCTTGTAATATCTTCTTTGATCATAATTTGTCAATGGCTTTACTATTCACATGATATTAGAGTCTAAAAACTTTTCTGGTTTTTAAAAATCATTTCTTTAATGATTTTAAATTTTATAAACTCCCAAAAATACCAAAAATCCAAAAAATCAGAACTTCTTTATGAAAAATAATTTTAATCATTTAAGACCATGGTAATATGAATTCATAGATATATTTGTATAAATAAATGCATACTAAATGAAAAATGAATAGAAATTTCATTAAAGACTTAAAAAATTATTTTCTCGATAAAATGTTACTAAAATGTAATCACATCTTGAAAAATTTTTTTATAAAAAAGTATCCTTGTAAAAATAGAGATTTTCATTTAAAATCATGATAACATGCATTGATGATCATTTTCATAGAAATAAATGTAGAAAATACATAAAATTAATACGTAAATTTGAATGTTATCAAGTAACATTCACCATACTATTAATTTTGTTGCCATTGTGTTTCCTTTCCGTTATGTCTACCAAGACCTTCCAATTTATTAGAGGATTGTTTTGGAACTCTAGAACTGTTGAAGATGTATGAGCTCTTTTTGGACACCCCTTCCTATGGGATTCTTTGCTTTGTTTTCCAGTTCGTTAACTTCTTCACCTATTTTGTGGCATTGTAGAGTTTTTCATTTTCATAATTTTAAACTTTAACAATCTTTAATATGGTTATCTTTATCTAAGTTTGTGTGTGAGTAAATGGGCAAACATCATCGTTCTATTTACTCTGTTTGTGATTCCTTTCCAACATCAAACACATTTGAGCTCATTCACTACAATGTTTGGGGTCCCTCTTGCATCTCATCCCCTTCTGATCATATTTGTTTTATTGTGTTGTTGATGATTCTACTCGAGTCAAATAGGTACATCTTAACAAAGAGTGCACACAAGTTCATGACATTATTTATCATTTTAATCAAGAAATCATGACCTAACATTCTACCACTCTAAAATCCTAAAAGCAAAAAAAAAAATAAAACCTCAGAACTTGCCCAATTTGCCATCCAAACTCTGTGTTGAACACTATATCGTCCACCAAACTACTTGTCATTACACTTCTCCATAAAATAGTGTTGTGGAAAGAAAACACTACATTCTACTTGACATTACTTGCATACTACTCTATGACCTATCTATGATATGATGCCATCATGACAGCCACTCATCTTCATAATCATCTTCCCTCCTCTCCTTTGGGGTGTTGTTGATCTTAACCATCTTATTTCTAATGTTTATGTTTATCTTACCACCTCATGTGTTTTGTGCGTGCATCCTTTGTGTGCCAAACCATATACCATCTTTATCCAAACTTGCTCCTCAAGTCTTAAAATGAATATTTTTTGGCTCTTCATGCATGTAGAAGGGTTATCATGTCTATTTTCTTGATACAAGGTGATATATCACTTCTGATGTCACCTTCTATGAAGATGTTCAATAATTCTCACTGATATTGCTCCTTTACCCAAGCATCTACCCCGGAGGTTTGATGAATTTAATGCTTGATAGGCTCTCAAAATTATGGTAAAAATATCAAACTTATTGGATTATGTTGAATCGAATATTCAAAATATCAAGGCACTAAGAATTGATGATCCTATCATCTATCATACATTAACTTTCATAATTACAAGGTTCTTTGAAGGATCTCTCAAAGCTATTCAAGTGTTCAAATTTTAGAGATATTCACACAATCATTGGATTGTTGGATCTCCTCTTCAACACTCTTCACCAAGAGAGAAAGAGAAGAAAGGGGAGAGTTTTTACGAGGTTTGTGTGGGCACCTTGAATTGTGATTATTTTCACCATTACTTTATTTAATTCTTAATTTTTATCTTAAATTGGTGAGTTTAGGAATTTTTTAATACGTCTCCATGTGTATTCAATGACTGCACGGATTTGTTTTGTCACTTGCCCGTGAGGGTAAGGGGTAGATTCTTTAGTGAATTAGTAATAGACAAGAAAAGTGATAAAATACAATCTTAACATGCAATTACATGATTATTAATGCAAATTAAGTCATAAAACATTCCATTTTTATGCATTTTACCATACTTTGAGTGCATTGATGGACTAAAACTTGCGTCAATTTATGTCGTTGTTGTGTTCTTAATCCATGCAATACACTTATAATACCTCACTTAGGATAGTAGTAAGCAAGGGTCGATCCTCATGGAACCTAGGTAATGAGGCTTAGTGACTAAGGATAGAAGAAGGAAGGGATACCTATAGTAGGGAAAATTAGAAATTAGAAGAGAGATTTATAGATGTAGTGAATTGAATTAGATAGATTAGGCTTCTGTAGTTTTTGTTAGAGGAGAAGAAGAGTGTTTTAGGAGTTTTTAGATAGTCAAAGAGGGGTTTTCCCCATAGGAGCATTCCATCGAACACCTCTTGGGTGAGTAAGAATTATGGAAAAAAAAGAAGAAGAAGAAGAGATGAGAGGATGGATATGAAGTAAGAAATAATTAGATTTATGTCTACTTTAGGAAGGAATGATGATTAGATGGAATCGAGATGGAGTGATGATGAAATGAAGAGATGAGAGGAATGGAGTAGAAGGATGGGATTTTAGAGAAGAATTGGTGATTTAGGTAGGATTTATGAAGACAAAATGGATTATCCTATGATTTAAGCAAATTAAAATGAACTACAGTATTCTTGGAAAGGCCTACAAGAAGATCTCACATCAGAACCTTCACACAAACACCGTTTTTGGTGCCAATCCTAGACTAAGTGGTGCTTGATCCGCTACGATGTCAAGCTCCTCTTGATCTCCTTCTCCAAAGCAAACTTGGGCATCCCACGACGTCCAGCTTGGGCCTAAGCTTCTCCCCTCTTCCTGCTGGTGACCTGGTGTCAAGAGAGAGCCAAAAGACCAAAGAAAGTCAAAATGGGAAGAGGACTTAAAGAGTTTAGGGTTTCCCATCTCAATTGATGATCGAGATTGATTTTTGGGTTTTCTAGAGCTCCGGTGGAAAGTTCAATTGTACGGATGGAAAGAGCATGGTGAAATAATTCTATCATCAAAATTTCAGCCCAATCGGACGACTAGATTAAGAGATACCAGCATTCCAATTTCGAGCGTTTCTAGCCATTGATCTAATGATCTCCTGCGTCATCAATTCTCAATCAACTAGTCCTCGAGATCACGCCACGTCACCATCGAGCCAGCCGTTGGATCTTCGCCATGTCACCTGCACAAGTAAATAACAAATAATATAATCCCAAAAGTTAAGTGAGAGGAATCTGCGGCGATTAATTTCACCGTAGATTCCTTCCCTTAGCGCAAATAAGAGAGCGCCACGTCGCTCTCTTATTCTACTTTAGATACAAAATGAAAAAACGAAACACTAACGAAACAAAACGACAAAACGAAAAACGACAAAAACAAAACAAAAAAACAAAACTGATTTGCGACGATTAACTTCGCCATAGATCCTCTTCTTTGCACGAATAAGAGAGCGCCACGTCGCTCTCTTATTCCACTTGAAGTCAAACATGATGGCACGAGAAAGGGAGCTCCACATCACTTGTGCAGGTAAGTTAGAAAAAAACAAAAGAAAAGAAATAAAAAATGGCGCTACCCGATTGCAACACGTGTCGCGATCTGGTGGCCGTTGTTTGACTTACCTTTTCAGATCAAAAATTGTATTTATGCCCAGCTACGATTAAGATTGCATTTTAATCCCTAAAAATATTAATTCATAAAGAAAAACTAGATAACTAAGAAGATATGCTCACATATTTGTCCAATAATGTCAGATAATTACATTTATGCCCCTGACATTGATAAATATGTAGGAAATGATAAGAATAATTGGAAATATATCATCAAGGCACTCTAAAATTCATTTAAATCATTTATACAAATCTTTTAATAAGGTATTTTGCCTTAAAAAATCATTTCCTTGTCAGTTTATAATCTAAATGAAATATTCAAATATTACAAAAACCAAGAATTAGCACAAAATCATAATGAAGGCAAAACTAAGCAATTTTAATCATGATAACACGCAAATATGTTCATTTTAGGCCACATATGCATGTAATAAGCATAGTTTACAGTCATAAATTTGTGTGTTATCATGCATATCGATCATTTCATGCAAATTTAAGTTCTAATCTCAAAATGTACTATTTTAGGGATAATTATGTATTTTCAAGAATATATTTTTAAAGTAGATTATTCCCATCTATATTTGAGATTATAATTGGGTTTTAATGCTAAATAATAAGATAAAATACTTTTTACATACTCATTTATTTGTCTAAGTTTTAATTTTTAAATAATTTATGCTAAATAATAAGAGAAATGAGTATATTTTTTAAATAAAAATATATTCTATGGTTATTCAAATAATTTGACTTCTTAGAATGATAGATAATTTACTTTCTGATCTATTGAAACAAATTTGAATTAATTTGGAGTTTTATTTTGAAAGTTATGAATTTTCTAATTTTTAGGGATTTTTTTCATATTTTTTCTAAATTTTTTTGAATTTTTTTGAATTTAAAATCGATTCATTTAATTTAAAATTGATTTTATAATTGTGCAGGTGACATGACAAAAATCTGGAGAGTCGATCATGCGATTAATCTCGATCGTTGATCGTCATTTAAGGTGGGGGTACGTAGCGGAATCTTATTCGTCGGCAAATCATTTTTAAAACGATTTAATCTCGAGTCGTCTATCTGAGGAGTTATAACGGCTGAGATTAAAAACCAACGAAAAATGCATCTGAAGCATAAGATCAAAATCCAACGGATGACGTTTGATGCGTTACTTATAATGAACGCGACATGGCAACATCTCGACGATTCATTTGCGATCTAACGACTGCGACTTAACTGTAATGATTTGCACTCATGTGTTTCATCAGGCCCGTTGATTAGAGATCAAAAGTTTCATCTGACGGTTATGCCCAAATTTCTATAAATTGAGATGTTCTTTGACATTGTAAGATATTCTTGGATGTTTTCGAGTAATCGAACTGTTTAGACACCACCATCCTTGACTCTCTTACTTTCAATCCCTTCTAGACTCATTTTCACATCGACGAAGGGGTTTGAAGTGAGATTTCATTGATAGAATAGGGAGAATAGGCCTCTTGAACACCGATGATCGTCTTCTAAATCTCGGAATGAAAAACCTTGAATCTGGTGATTAATTGGATCATTTCGATCGCTATCTTGGGTTAGATTATATGTTTTCTTCCTAATCTTTCATCATGTATCATTATATTATAATTTAGGATCGTAGATTTAGCTAATTTTGTTTATAATTTTGGATTTCTCTCTCTTCGCGTTCAGAAATTTCTTTATAATTCGCTCTTTGATTTCTCCATGAATCTTGATCCAAATCGAGTGATTTTTGATTTCCATGGATTTTTCTTTGAGTTTTCTTTCCAAATATATCAAAATCCCTAATTTCTCACCTCAATTCATCATCCGATTTGATCGAATTTCAAAAGATCTTTCAAAGTTCCCTTATTTCTTCATGGATTCGACCCTTATTCACCACTATACTCCTTAATTCGTGATTATTTGATAAAATTTTTGAGTTTGTTATTAATTTTGACATGAATTGGTGTGTATTCAACGACCACGTCGATTCGTTCCGTCAACAAGTCTAGGGACTTGACCCAAAATTCAACTTGAGGCGTACTTTTTGTTTCACGTTCTAGGATCACGCGGGATGGGGAACAAACGATGTGCTTATAGTGTGCGTGGATTAGTAATGAGGCTCAAGGGCTTCATAGGGGTAAACCGACTTGAAGGGGAGTAAGGAGAAACATGGGGAGATGTAGGAGTTGACGTGTGGGAGACGAGACAAGCAGCAACATATCGACATACAATAATGAAGAGAGGTCAATGACCAAGAGCATGAGTGGGTTAAATTGAAAGCTCATGTTTGAAATTTGTTTTGACTCATCCAACATGTTAATAATTGCTATTGGGTAATTAACAAGGTGAGGAGAGACTCTAGGGGGATTGTCCCTTCCTAAGATTGGTGTAGGGGATTTGGATACCTTCTCTTGTCTAAGAGAAACTCATGCAACCCCCCCCCCCCTGTTAATTCAACATTCAATTAGGGAATTTCAGGTTACATATATAAGGTCTATGGATGTTGGTGGATATAGACATAATTATGAGAGTTTCTGAAAAAAAATTACATACCCAATAATTATAGATAAAGAGAGAATAACCACAACTCAAGGTGTCCATGTAAGCTTGTAGGAATTCTCTCCTTTCTCTTTCTCTATTAGTGAAGAACCTTGAAGAGGAGATCTAGGCATTTTTTGAATACGAATATAGGCTGGACACTTGAACAACTTGGAGAACTCCTTCAAGTGAACCATGTAAGTTGATGAAGCGTGATTTTGATGTCATTGAAAAAACACATACATGTGTCAAAATAAATACCAAACTCACTTGAATTAATATTTAATAATAAATAATTAGAATAAAGGTGAGTAAGTGTTGAATCCATGGAGAATTGGAGGAATTTCTTGAGAAGTTTGCACATTTGATCAAATCAGACGATGAAATGTGGATGAGAAGTTAGGAAATTTTATATTTTTGGAAAGAAGACTCAAAGATCATTCCATGGACCAAAAAATCACATGATTTGAATTTTTGTTCCCAGATAAATCAAAGAGCAAAGTCAGAGGAAAAAATTCCTTCGCAAAGAGAGAGAAAATAATGAAATTAAGTAAAGTTATATTAATCTATGCATCAAAATTAAAATCTAATGTTATTAGACAAAACATTAGGAGGAAGACACTAAATATAACTCAAAATTGTCCAATTAATTTTCAGATCAAAGTTTTTCATTTCATGGTTTGAAAAATGAATCTTTGGAGTTCAAGCAATGAATTCTCTAGATTCCTTCAACAAAATCTTAATTTCAACCACTCCTTGGACACAAAAATGGGTCTAAAAGAGGATCAAAACAAGAGATTCAAGGACTGAGATGTCCAAAAGTTTTGAATGATCGAAACATCCAAGAATGCATACACTATGAGAGAGAGAGAGAGAGAGAGTTCAAATTGGGCATGGCTTTCGGATAATCTCCTTGTATGTGATTGGTAACGATTGAATGGAAGAAATTGAATCATCATTGTTATGTCCCAGCCACTAGATATGTGATGGAGCACCCACATGTTTCCACATCATCACATGAAGTTTGAACATTATGTGTGATCTTCATCAAACGCCTGAGACGCCGCCATTCATCCCTTAGAGCCCGTCGACCATATTAAATCCTAGCCATTATAACTCTCATGATGAACGACCAAGATTCATTGCACTTGATGGATATTATATCCCGTGGCCTGCAAGCCAATCACACTTTCGTTTATATTCATTGAAATGAATTTTTATTTATGATCATTCTCATGTGATGTTTTGCAATGAAGTCCATGAACATATGCAATGACTCAGTGAATTATGATGAGATCATAATACAGTGATCACTAGTCATTAAAAATATGCTCCAAACATTCTAATTCATACGATATTGACGAGACAAGACCGCGAGGTCGTTAATTTCACACAGTCTCATGTCAAAAATAGCTACAAACTTACCAATTTGATGAAATTAGCTCGAATTGAGGGGCATAATGGTAAATAAGGGTCAGATCCACAGGGAAATAAGGAAATTTATCATAATTTCTTCGAAATTGATCAAATCGGACGATGAATTGCTGATAGAAATTGGGGAAAATGGTATTTTATGAAAGAGAACTTCAAATCATATCCACGGAATCAAAAATCATCGAATTTGACTTTGATTTCGTGGAGAAATTGAAGATTGAAGTAGAGAGAGATTTCTGACATCGTGAAGAGCGAAATTGACGAAAATTAAGCAAAATTAAACCTTAAATCCTAATCTAAATTGAAATTAAACGTGAATGGATGATAGATTAGCAAAAACCAACTCCACTAACCCAATATTGTGATCAAATTAACACGATTAATCACCTTAATCGTCGAAAACGGGAAGAACATGATCGTGGAGTTCAAGCTTCGATTTCTCCTTCGTCTCTCAACCAAATCTCGATTTCAAACCCTCCGTGGATGCGGAAGTGAGTGTAGAAGAGGATGGAATCGAGAGATTCAAGAAGGGAGGTGTCTAAACAGATCAATTGGATTAATTTCTAACTCGAATGCTTTACAAATCGGAGGAACCTCTCTTTTTATAGGATATTTGGGCGTAACCGTCCGATCGAAACGATCGACGGTTACGATGAAACAGTGCATCATGGACTGTTTTGATTAAGTCACAGCCGTCGGATCTTGATGGAGGGTCAGGATGAAGCCGTGTGATAAGCATTATAAAAACGTATTTGATCGTCGTCGTTGAATCGTGATCTGACGATCAGGATGCTCCCCGCGCGATTAGATTACAGCCATTATAACTCCCAATTAAAGGCCACGTGCGTTGATGGTGATCGGTGGACCACGAGTCCACAAGATCCACGCGCTTCGATCGTTCTCCGTTTGATCGAGCGCTCCTTCTTCAGCCACGTCACCTGCGATTTAAGATCTCTATGGAACTTAGTCCCACACGGTAGAAATTAAAGGAATATATTGGGTATATAACATGCATTAAATATATGGGTTAGCTTAAATTTCGAATACGAAATGCTTATATGTACTATAACCCATATAATTATGATAAATATAAATATGGACGTCTCATCGCCCCGCGTAGGCGCCGCGTGGGCCCGCGTGGCAGCCACGTGGCAGCCACGTGGCAGCCACGTGGCCCTAAGTGCCACGTCGCATCCACGTGGGTCCCACGTGATTTATCCCCTTTTTCCTCTTTTTTAAATTGTTTTAATCATAAAAAAACTGAAAATAAATTCAGAAAAATCCCTAAAAATTAGAAAATTCATAACTTTCAAAATATAACTCCAAATTAATCCAAATTTCTTTCATTTGATCCAAAATTTAATTGTCTATCATTCTAAAGAGTCAAAATTAAGAAATAATGAGAGTTTTAATTTCTATTTAAAAAAGAGATTTATTTTTTTAAGGATTTTAACTTAAGAAAAGATAAATAAATGTTTATAAAATGTTTTCTCTCATTATTTTAACTTTAAAAACCTCTATAATCTCAAGTAAAGATGGGTTATTAATTATTTATTTTTAAATCATCATCTTTAACCCTAATTTAAAGTATTTTTGAGATTATAATGACTTTTTCATGGAATGATAGAAAAATACACATAAATATGATAACATGCATGGAAATGAAAACATTTATACCTTAATATGCATTAATAATCATGTTTTATAATGTTTTATTTAGCATGTTATCAGATATTCAACAGGAACATCGAATTATTTGGAAAGAATAGCACTATATGATCCCACTCATGTGATGAGCATGGCTGATCCTGTGGCCATTGGTGTAGAAACACCGAGGATAGATAGTGGGTGATCTTTGGAGAAGGAGTTCACTAAATTGATCCGTATGAATCCTTGAATGGTATTATATCAAACTGTCAATCAAGTTGATTCATGTCATGGTTGTGTACATGGTTCTTTGACTTGAGACACCAAAGATATCTTGTCGATGGATTATTATATTTTAACCATGACTTATGAATCTCTAGCCACAGGATCTCCAAAACCTCATAGATCAGATACGATATGAAGTCCTTGAAGGTGATTGAGTTGCTAAGATGGGATCATCCACCCTTGGTATATTAAAAGATCGACTCAAGGAATGAGATGCGATTATATCCTTGGCCAAGGTAGTGAAAATATTAGAGAAGTTGTTCTCAATGATTTCCTACTCGCATTAGTACTAAATTGAGTGCTTGATTAGGGTTTGATAGTTAACCATACCCTAAGTCATTCATGAGTCTCTCACAAATTAAAGATTATACGCGCACAGTAACCAATGACGGCAGGTTTCCATTAAAGAGTTTTGATATACTCCATATCTCTCAGAGTGTGTGGTGTAGCTTGGCACCCATCGAGCTAACAACTCAACTTGTCGATTAAGTGAAATCAATCTCTAGCCAATTAATTTATATCTTGATATAGTTAATTAATAAGGAAGAAAAATAAATGTTATTAGGTTGATAGAGTCATTAACTGGCGATATATATGGACCTAGAGAGTTGATAACATGCTAATTAGACATGATAATACATGATTATTAATGCATATTAAGGCATAAAATATTTCATTCCTATGCATGTTATCATATTTATGAGTATTTATCTATTATTCTATGAAAAAGTCATTATAATCTCAAAATACTTTAATTTAGGGTCAATTATGCTGAATTAAAGATAAGTAATTTTATAACCCATCTTTAATTGAGATTATAAGTATTTACAAAGTTAAATAATGAGAGAAATCATTTTTATAAACATTCATTTAATTTTCTAAAGTTTAAATCTTAAAGAAATAAATATATTTTTATGAAATTAAATCTCTTATTATTTATGAAATTTAACTTTTTAGAATGATAGATAATTAAATTTCCGATCAAATGAAGGAAATTTTGATTATTTTGGAGTTATATTTTGAAAGTTATGAATTTTCTAATTTTTAGGGATTTTTTCGGAATTTTTCTAAATTATTATCAATTTTTAATGAATTTCTAAGGATTTTCCGGAATTAAAAATCGATTTTTCTAATTAAAACTCAATTTTTTGAATATTTTATAACGCGCAGGTGACGTGGCGAGATCATAGCCGTCTGATTGCATCGCAATCAACGGTCGAGGCGAGTAGGCGACGTGCAGCGAGAGAAGTGTCCGATCGCGTTAAGATTTAAATACCATTGATCTTCACTTAAATCGATGGAGACACATGGCTAAATCAAGGTACATCGGATGCGTCTAATCTCCACCGTTGATAGCGAGAGTTATAACGGTCGAGATTAAATCGCGGAAAAACGCATCTGATGCATCCGATCGCGATCCGACGGTTGGCGTTTTGAAGCATTTTATAACGTGCGGCAACGTGGCTTCATCTTAAGCGTCCGATCGCGATCCGACGGCCATGACTTAACGGTAACAATTCACGATTATGTGTTTCATCAAAGCCGTTGATCAGTTTCATCGGACGATTACGCCCAAATCCCCTATAAATTGAGATGTTCTTCGCATTTGTAAAGCATTCAAGAGCAATTCAATAAAGTTGAGATGTTTAGACACCAAATCTCTTGAATCTCTTGATCCCAATCACTTCTAGACTCATTTCCGCATCCACGGAGTGCTTAAGATTAAGATTTGGATGATCGACGAGGAAGAAATCGACGCTTGAACTCCACGATCGCGATTTTCAGATTTTTTATGAAAAGCCTTGATTCCGGCGATAAATTGGATCAATTCGATTGCAATCGTGGGTTAAGGATCGTGTTTTAGCCTAATCTATCATCTCTTACCGTTTGATTTCATTTTAGAATCGTTAATTTGAGTAATTTAAAGTTTATTTTCGTTATTTTCGTTCTTCCAATTTTTGGAAATTACCCCTCACTTTGATCTTCAATTTCTCCGCGAATTCAAAGTCAAATTCAATGATTTTTGATTCCGTGGAATTGTCTTGAAGTTCTCTTTCATAAAATATCGTTTCCCTCAATTTCTATCATCGATTCATTTTCTGATTTGATCAAATTCGAAGAGATCATCAGAAATTTTGCTAATTCCCTGTGGATTCGACCCATATTTACCATTATACCCCTCAATTCGAGATATTTTCATTAAATTGGTAAGTTTAGACTTTATTTTGACACGAATCGGTGTGTATTCAACGACCACATCGATTCGATTCGTCAAAGGTCATGTACATAAGGTCAATGGACGTCGGTGGATATAGACATAATAATAAGGGTTTTTGTGAAAAGTTGACATTCCCAAAGTCTATAAATAGGGAGAGAACAACCATAATAAAGGTGCCCATGCGAGCCTAGTGGAAATTCTCCCGTCTCTTCTCTTCCTCTCGTAGTGACGAGTGTTCAAGAGGAGATCCAATCGTCTGGAGACTATGTGGAGATCTAATCTTCATTTTTCATAGACTTGGTTGACTCGATAGATTGGATCAGACCGGTCCAATTGTGTCCCACGGCCCAAATAAGGGGATAAAAAAGGGGTTTTCTAATTTTTTGGGTGATTTTTTAATGTTTAAAATTCTGAAAAATTCCAAAAAAATATAGAAAAAAATCTTAAAAAATTAGGAAAAATTGAAAATAGATTTATTGACTCAAATTAATTAATTTTTTTATTTTTTTATCATTAATTAATTAATTATTTATTTTGGTATTTATTCAATTGAATAATTTAAGAATTAAATTATTTTAAAATGAGAAAAATTCCAAAAATCATTTTAAAGTGTTTAAATGATTATTTTCTTATTATTAAGCATGATTGTCATGTTTATTTTTGAAAATTATTAATGTGATTAATTTTTACATTGAATTAAATTCATTTATTTAATTGTGGTGTTTTTAAATTTAATATGAAACCAAGAACATAGATAGACTTATTGTAGGATCCTGTATTTATATGTTTTGGTTTATTGATATACCATCATATATGATATGTATGTGATACATGTATATGATTATTGAGATAATCATATACTAGGGTATGGTTATATAGATAATCATGATATATCTTAAGGAAAAGACTAGATAAAAATATAAAACCTCTCACATGTTAAAATCTAGGCTAAAACGCAAGAGTTACAAACTCACATGTGGTCCTCCTTGTTATAGCCTTAGTATCCAAATGACTTTAAGTTGGGTGGGTGGAGTCAACTCCAATCCTGCTTATAGAAGAAGAGGAACTAAGAACTAGTGTATGACACAAGGCCGGGGTAGAGGAACCGTTTGGTTTGGTGGAGTCCACTCAGGGACCACTCACGAATCTATTTTCGTCAAGTAACAAAGTTATGGCGTAAATGACGAAACAAATTAGTGCAATCATTGTAAACACACGGATAAGTGCCAAAACAATTTTTAAACTCACCAATTAAAGATTAAAATCAAGAATTTAAGAGTATAGTTGTGAATAAGGGTCAAATCCACTCTCTTCATGAAATCTCACATTCAAATACTCCTTGGACGCGAAAATTGATCTAGAAGAGGAAGAAAGCAAGAGATTCAAGGATTGAGATGTCTAACCAAATCGATTACTCGAAATACCCAATAATGTTTTACGTTGTCGAAGAACATGTGTATTTATAGACTGAATTGGGCATTGCAGTTGGATTTAGCTCTTCGTCTTCAATCAATAGCTCAGATGAAACGCTTCGATGCAAATCATTGCCATTAATTCACGTCCATTTGATTGAGGATGGAGCACCCAAATGAAGCTGCGTCATTGCATGAAGTTTGATTGTTGATTAATGGCTACCGTTTGATCTTCATCAAATGCCTGAGATGTCGCCACGCGCCCACGGAAGTCCATCTGGCACATTTAATCTCAGCCTTTATAACTCCACAGATAAACGACCGAGATTAAATTATTTTAAAAAAAATCATCGCCCAATCAGAGTGCGCCGCATACCCCCTCACTTAAGTGAAGATCGACGGCTTCAATTAAGTATGCGAATCAGACTCTCTCCATCGTGCCACATCACCAGCACATAAAAATAAAGAAACATAATCCCACATGATAGAAATTTACGCAATCTGACGGGTATATAAAGAGTGTGTATTTATGGGCTTAGCTTATATCATGAAAAGGATGATTAACTCACTAATTACACATACGTGCACGCACATGCGCACACTTGCGCACATACATGTGCACACATACGTCGCCACATGGCAACGCCCAACCATGTCAGCTGCCACATCAATGTGCGGTATAAAAATGATTTTTTAATTTTAAAATTCCAAACAAATCTAAAATAAATTCCAAAAAATTCCAAAAAATCCCTAAAAATTATAAAACTCCAATTTAATCCAAATTAATCTAGTTTGATAAAAAATTAAATAATTTCTCATTATAAAAATTTAAATTTAATAAATAACAAGAGAATAAATTACAATTTCAAAAATAACTTATTTCTTTTAGAAAATAAAGTTATAAAAATAAATAAGAGTATAAAAAACATTTTTCTCTTATTATTGATCATTAAAACCCAATTATTATCTCGAATATAAAATGGGAATGATCTAATCTTAAATATCTCTCTTTAATTATTCATGATTATCCCTAAAATAGTGTCATTTTGATATTATAATTTAATTTTTCATAGAATGGTAGATATACACTCAAAATATGATAACATGCATAAGAATGGAATATTTTACGCCTTAATTTGCATTCATAATCATATAATTTCATGTGTAAATTGCATGTTATCACTAGACTAAATTCATTGGTTGGTGGAGTCCACTCTAGGCCGCATGAACATCATGGACCGAAGTATGATCATATATTATAAATATTGTAAATTTCATGAGATGGATGCTCAACAATGTATTATGATTGGTGTAGTCCACTCCAGGTCACAACAGAGTTGTTGAGATTCTCGATCCCCACTAGGAGATTGTCGGTTCTCCCTTTTTATGCACATGAGGGTTGTGTGAATTGATTAATTTTAGTGGGAGCATTATTTTCAATGAATCAAATATCTGCAAGGAATAAATCATTAATTCTTATTCATCTCCAACAGAAAAAAAATGTCATCGACTAACCTTCTTCGTAGCATTATGGATGCCAACTATTTGACTGATCCAAACTTCACTGATTAGCTCAAGAACTTAAAGATTTTAATTAAGTTTGAGCCCATCGCCTATGTCCTGGAGGGAGATGGCCTTGTTGAGCCTCCATTAGATGCGTCTGAGGATGAGGTATGGGAGTACCAAAAGTGGCATGCAGATTTTGATGGATATTATGTGGCCTGTGATGGAACGAATTGGCGCAATCGTTGAATGCACACCAATTCGTGTCAAAATTAAATACCAAACTCACCAATGTCATGAAATAATCACGAATTGAATAGCATAGTGGTGAACAAGGGTCAAATTCATGGAGAAATCAGAGAATTTTGAGATATCTTTTGAATTCAATCAAATTGGATGATGAATTGAGCTGAGAAATTAGGTATTTGGATAGATTTGGAAAGAGAACTCAAAGACGAATCCACAAAATCAAAAATCACTCGATTTGGATCAAGATTCATGGAGAAATCAAAGAGCGAATTAGGTAGAAATTTTCAAACGCGAAGAGAGAGAAGTTCAAAATTAAAAACAAAATTAACTAAATCTACAATCCTAAATTAAAATTTAATGTTATAGGACGAAAGATTAGGAGGAAAACACATAATCTAACCCAAGATAGCGATCGAAATGATCCAATTAATCGCCATATTCAAGGCTTTTCATTCCGCGATTTTGAAGATGATCATTGGCGTTCAAGAGGCGAATTCTCCCTATTATATCAACAAAATCTCACTTTCAACCACTCCGTCGATGTAGAAATGAGTCTAGAAGCGATTGGAAGCAAGAGATTCAAGGATGGTGGTGTCCAAATAGTTCGATTACTCGAAAACATCCAATAATGCAATACAATGTCGAAGAACATCTCAATTTATAGCAAATTTGGGCGTAACCGTCAGATGGAGCATTTAATCTTCGTCAGATGATGTGTGCGTGTACACACGCACACACATGCGCACGCGCACTCGTACGGGCACTCACATGCGTATACGTGTGCAACACGTGGCGGTCTCATATGTCGCCACGTGGCGCGCTTTTTTTTCTTCCTTTCGCGCCACATCATTTGCCACATCAGCAGATGAAAAATAAAAATATTATTTTAATTAATTTAAATCAAATAAAATGATTTTAAATTCAGTAAAAAATTCTAAAAAATCCCTAAAAATTAGAAAATTCATAACTTTCAAAATATAACTCCAAATTAATCCAAATTTATTTCATTGGATCAAAAATTAAATTATTTATCATTCTAAAGAGTCAATTTAATAAATAACAAGAGAATAAATTTCTATTTCAAAAATACACTCATTTCTATTAACAATTATAACTTAGAAAAATAAATGAGTATAGAAAAAGGATTTTCTCTTATTATTTAGCATTAAAACCCAATTATAATCTCAAATATAGATGAGAATCATCTTAATCTAAAATATATTCTTAAAAATACATAATTATCCCTAAAATAGTGCATTTTGAGATTATCACTTAAAATTGCAAGAAATGATAGATATGCACTCAAAGTATAATAACATGCATGAAAATAGAATATTCTGCCTTAATTTTCATTAAAAATCTTGTAATTGCGTGTTAAGATTGCATGTTATCAGCCTGCAAGCCAATCACAGTTTCATCTTTTGTTTATATTCATTGGAATAAACTTTTATTCATTGTCATATTGTGTGATGTTTGCAATGAAGTCCATGAACATATGCAATGATCAAGTGAATTATGATGAGATCATAATACAATGATCGCTCCTCTTTAAACAAATGTTCTAAATATTCCTATTTGTGGGATATTCAAGAAGGACATCAAATTATTTGGAAAGAATAACAATATCTTATTTGACTCATATGATTGATTTTGGCTGATCATGTGGCCATCGGTGTTGAGACACTAAAGATAGATAGTGGGTGCTCTTTGGAGAAAGAGTATAGTGAATTGATCTGTATGAATCCTTGAATGATATTGTGCCAAATTGTCAATCAGGTAGATTCATGTCACGGTTGTGTATGTGGTCCTTTGAACCTGAGACACCAAAGCCATCTCGTAGATGGATGATCGTGTTTTGACTATGACTTACAGATCCCTAGCCATTGGATCTCTAAAATGTCATAGATTGGATACGACATGAAGTCCTTGAAGGTGATTGAGTGGTTAAGATGAGACCATCTACCCTCGATATATGAGGAGATCAACTCAAGGAATGAGATGCGATTAAATCCTTGGCTAGGGTAGTAGAAATATTAGAGAAGTTGTTCTCAATGATTTCCTACTCGCATCAGTACTAAATTGAGTGACTGATTAGGGTTTGACAATTAACCATACCCTAAGTCATTCATGAGTCTTGTGTTGATGAAGGATTATACGTGCACAGTAACCAATGGCAATAGGGTTCCATGCAAGAGTTCTAATATACTCCATATCTCCCAAAGCACGTGGTGTAGCTTAGCACCCACCGGGCTGGAGACTCAACCTATCGATTGGGTTAAATCGATCCTTAGTCAATTAATTTATATGTTGATATAGTTAATTGATAAGGAAGATCAATAAGTGTTATTGGGTTGATAGAGTCATTAACTGGTGAGATATATGGACTTAGAGGGTCACACACATAAGGTCAATGGACGTCGATGGATATAGATATAATATTAAGGGTTTTTGTGAAAAGTTCACATTCCCAAAGTCTATAAATAGGGGGAGAACGACCATAATAAGGGTGCTAATAACATGCAATTTCATGCATTAATATCATGCATTTTATGCATTTATTCTTTGAAATATAATCATAAATGCATGTTATCATGATTTAAAATGATTAAATTGATAATTTCTATGTTTTAAAGGATATTCTTGATTTTTCATAATTTAGTAACATTTTATGAGCATTTAATGATTTTGATTTATCAAGAATATAATTTTCTTTAATTATAAAATGAAATCTCTCTCTCTCTCTCTCTCTCTCGCGCGCTCTTTTTTCCTTCTCTCCTTCTCTTCCCTCTTTCCCTCTCTCTCCCGTTTCTCTCTCTTCCCCTCGCTCTCTTTCTCGCGACGGAAATCCCGTCGCGAGAGAGGCAGGGAGGGAAAAGCCTCCCTCTCTTTATTTTCTCTCTCTCTCTCTCTCGCGACGGAAACTTACGTCGCGAGGAGAGATTTGTCTCTCTCTCGCTCTCCCCTTCTCCCTCTCTTCCACGCTCTCCTTTTTTCTCTCTCTCTCGCGATGGAAATTTCCATCGCGAGGAGAGACTTGTTTCTCTTTTCTCCTCTTCTTTCTCCTTCTTCCTCCCTCACTCTCTCCCTCTCTTCCCCTCGCTCTCTCTCTCGCGACGGAAATTCCGTCGCGAGGAGAAGCAGGAGGAAAAGCCTCTTCTCCTTCTCTCTCTATTTCTCTCTCCCTCTTCTCTTTCTCTCTACCTCTCTCTGTCTCGAGACGGGAATTCTCACTCTCCTTTCCTTCTCTTCTTTTTCTCCTTCTCTCTCCCTCTCTCTTCGTCTTTCCTCTCTCCCGCATTCTCTCCTTCTCTCTCCACTTCTTCTCCGTTTTTTCTCTCGCTCGCTCGCGCGCATGCGCGATCTCTCTCTCGACGGAAATTATTTCCGTCGCGAGAGGAGTTCTCCCGCTCCCTCTTCCTCCTTCTCATCCGCTCCTCTTTTCTCCCTCTCTCTCTCTTTCTCTCTCCTCTGCGCTCTTCCCTGCTCTCCCAGTTTTCTTTCTCTCTTTATCTCTCTCTGTCTCTCTCCTCTGCGCTCTTCCCTGCTCTCCCAGTTTCCTCTCTTCTCCTTCTCCTCCTCTCTCCTCTCCCTTTCTCTCTCTTGGGTTTTTCTCTCCTCGCGTCTCCTCGCGACGGAAGCAATTTCCGTCTCCTCCTTTCCTCTTTCTCTCTCTCGCGACGGAAAATCTCCGTCGCGAGATTGTGGTCTTACTCTCTCTCTCTCTTTCTCTTCCGTCCCTCCTCTCTCTAAGCTCCCTCGCTCGCCTCCACCTTCTTTACCGCGAGTGTTTTTGGCCATCGACGAGAGAGAAGAGAGAAAAGGGAGAAGATAAGAGAGAGGAGAGAGGAGAGAGAAAATTACCTTTTTTTTAGGGTAAATAGCCCCATCTATCCCAACCTTTTAAAGTTTTCCCTAATCTATCCCAACCTTTTTCTCTTTCCTCAATCTATCCCAGCCGCTGACATGGACTTAAATTAAGTCCAGCTGGCGCCCGCGTCGTGTCCACGTCAGCCGCCTCCCTCCCTCAGTCTCTCTCCCTCCGTCTCTCTCCCGCCTCCCTCTCTCTCCCTCCCGGCCTCTCTCCCGGCCTCCCTCCCTCCCTCTCTCTCCCGCCCTCTCTCTCTCCCTCCCTCCCTCTCTCTCCTGAAGTTCATTGACTGGGAAAGCTTGCCGCCCATGTTCTTCCTTCTCCCAAGTATCGACCTGGAATCGAGGGAAAAAGGCTGACTTTTTCACCCGTTTCTCTATCACTATCTCCTTTTTTCTCGCATGATTAAACAAATATGGTGGCCACGATGATCTGCTCTCCAATACAAAAAGAAAAACGGCGAAACGGGTGACTTTCACATATCTTCTCTCTAGTTCGCATTATTAAATCATTGGAGGGTTTTTTAGATGATGGCAGACTTCTTCAACATGACTAGAAATCGGAGAAAAAGGACATCCTTCAAGGCTCTCTCCCATGGATATGCTCCCTCTCTCTCTCTCCCTTCAACGATGATAAACATCTAGGACATCATCCACAATGGAGCTGACGATGATAAACAGCTAGGACATCATACACAATGGAGCTGACGATGATAAACAGCTAGGACATCATCCAGGACATCATCCACAATGGAGCTGAGAATCTGCTCCTCCACATCAACGCCGGTTTCAAAGTACTCAGCTTCGAAGTCCACCCATGGAGCCATGTCCTTCTCCACCAGATCCTCCACCATGAAGTCAACCATGCCTTCCCACCGTAAAATGCGCTTAAATGCTGGCCTCAGTAGCGAGATGGTACCCATACCCGACGGGAAGAGGCCTATCCGGCAACTACGGCACATCAACATCCCCTTCCAACATGCTCAAGGCCTCGCGGATCGTCGGCTGGAGCGCGACCATGACGTGCGCACAGAGAATCCCCACGACGAGAAACCTCTGCATAATATCCCCAGGGTTAGGCGGCCTGCCTTCCTCATTCCGCAACAATGCCGGATCTAGCATTTCCGCTCCTTTCCCGGCCTTCACGAGTGCCCATGCCCAGTCAGTAATCACCATCGACTCCGAGCCCGACGCCGCTTCCGGCGCTTTCCTCCCACACATCACTTCCAGCACCACAATCTCGAAGCCGTAAACGTCACTCTTCTCGTCAGCTGACCAGTGACAGCGCAGTACTCGGTGCTAGGTAGTCGTGCGTGCTCGCAACCCTCGTGGTCAGATTAGATTCCCCGCAGCGCATTAGCTTCGCCAGCCCAAAGTCCGCCACTCTCGCCCGCATCTCTCTGTCGAGGAGAATGTTCGTTGCCTTGATGTCTCTATGGTAGATTGCCGGCTTGATGCCATAGTGCAGATATGAGAGCCCCTTGGCCACGTCGATGATGATGCTCTTCCTCTGCGGCCATGTCAACGGCGTGCCGCCAAAGATGTGGTAGTCGAGACTGCCATTCGGCATGTACTCGTAGACGAGGTATCTCTGTTTCCCTTCTCCGGTTTCTTCGTCGTCGTTGTCGCTACTAATGCAGCAGCCTCTCAGCAGCACGAGATTCCTGTGGCGGAGGTTGCGGATGATCTCTACTTCGTTGCGGAAATCCTCGTCTCGCTGGATCTCCGACTCGATGATTTCTTCACCGCGACTGGGCTCCCGTCGGAGAGTTTTCCTTTGTAGACAACACCGAAGCCTCCTTTCCCGATCATGTTCTTCGGGGAGAAGTCTTATGTGGCTATCTCCAGTTTTTCGAGGTTATACCATATCGCGCCGGTGTTTGGTCGAGAGTCAGAAGAGCTCGCCCCTGCGACAGCCCCGATCGCTCTCGCCGGTTTCCTTCGCCAAAAATACACTCCGCCGAGTATGAAGATGACCAAAACGAGACCCGGGAGAGAGAGGGAGGGAGGGAGGGAGGGCCGGAGGGAGAGGGAGGGAGGGAAAGAGAGAGAGGGAGGGAGAGAGAGAGGGAGGGGGGGAGGGAGAGAGAGGGAGGGAGGGAGGGAGGCGGCTGACGTGGACACGACGCGGGCGCCAACTGGACTTAATTTAAGTCCATGTCAGCGGCTGGGATAGATTGAGGAAAGAGAAAAAAGGTTGGGATAGATGGGGCGAAAAAAAAAGGTTGGGATAGATTAGGAAAACTTTAAAAGGTTGGGATAGATGGGGCTATTTACCCTTTTTTTAACGCGCGCAGTTTGACCGGGGCCTGGAGCGGTTTGATTGGCGCGATTTGAGGAGAGAGAAACGAGATCAACGGTGGACGATCTGGATGGAGTTAGGGGCTGAAATTTCGTGGGCATGATCGTTATTTCAAGCTCCACGAATCTGCTGGGGTTGATTTATGTTCTGAGACTAAAAAATTTATGAATGTTTTTGTTGTATGTTTCTAGCATTGGCTAGCCAGAAGGAAACAAAGCAACGATGGATCATTCATCATGTGTTAAACTTCATTCTCAGTGAGTCTCTTCCCTCTTTTATTCATTCTTCGTGTTGGATGCAAGACGCCAAGTCCGGGCGAAAATATACGGCTCTCGAAGGTATGTTTTGATTAGGGAGCATCATTGGATAATATTTTCATCACGAATCTTAGATTAGAACTATCTCCTATCCATTTCTTCTGATTTCCTCATTTGTTTATCAGCATTTTCTCATTTACAAACCCTAAAAATCACTTTCCACCATCATTCAAGGGTTTCCAATTTCTGAAAAGAGTTTGGAAGCACTTGCTCAGTTCATTTCATCTCCACGCTCATTTTCTTCCTTCCATCAATCACTTTCGGTTTCTAAATCTAAAATACCAAAAAAATAGTTTCTGATTTCAATCTTTTAACCTTCCTCTCTGTGGATTCGACCTCGACTTCCCACTGTTCTAATTTAAAAATCAGATTTGAAGAGTTGAGTATAAATTTTGTTTGATACGTAAAATCGCGCATTCAACGACCACATTTTTACGCTTATCAGGTGCCCATACAAGCCTAGTGGAAATTCTCCCCTATGTTCTCTTCCTCTCATGGTGACAAGTGTTCAAGAGGAGATTCGATCGTTCGGAGACTGTGTAGATACCAATAGAGGCCTGACGCTTGAACGGTTGAAGAACTCTTTCAAATGATCTCTATAAGTATGAAATTTATTCTATACTAGATGATACGATCACCTAGAATGGATGATGAGATCATCTATTCTTGGTGCTTCAACTCTGTTCAATGTTTTGATTCAACATCTTCCGTTGCAATCATTGTTTTGGTCTAAAACTTGGAGAGCTTTTCAAGCCTTAGATCCCAGCATATTCCACTATGGTTCAATGGTATATGCTGGCCTCAATATCCAATCGAGTTGCAAAGGCGTGGCATGAAGACATAGAACTAAGAGCCATGCTACTCCATTTGATAAAGTTTTTTGTTGAGCATGTAGAACTCAAAGATATGAGATATTGAAGAGTTTATTTAGGGCTCGGATAGCCGAGTCATCTTCTTTACAAGCACATGTACTAAAGATGATTGAGTGGATCGAGAGGTTGACAGTGCTCAGAGTTGAACTCCATGTTGAGATGAACACGAACCTTATTCTTTAGTCTCCTTCAGACTCCTTTTCTCAATTCATTATTAACTTTAACATGAACTATATTCAAGCCTCTCTCGGAGTTGCTGAAAATGCTTAAAACTATTGAGGGGAGCCTTCAAAAGGAAAATCCATAAGTCATCTTTGTTGGTGGGACCAAAAAGAAGAGAAAGGTAGCCTTTGCCTCCAAGAAGGGAAAAGGGAAGAAGCAGGTGAAAGCAACTTTGACAAGGAAGGACGTTCATGACAAGGGAACGTGTTTCCACTTTGGTGTGAAAGGACATTGGAACAGGAACTGTAAAAAGTACCTCAACAAGAAAGCTTAGCGAAAGCATGGTGATGCTACAAGTTATAAATATGATATATACTTACTTGTCTTATAGATATTCTACATCTTGGGTATTAGATACTGGATGTACTTCTCACATCTGCAATGATTCGCAGAGGGTAACAAGTAAGTGAAAGCTCAAAAAGGACGAGGATGAACTAAGGATGGGAAATAGCACAAGAGTTATGGCTATGGCACTGGGGTTGTGAACCTCAAGCTACCATCCAGAGATTGTCTTTCTTTAAAATAATGTCATTATGTTCCTAGCATAGTTAATAACATTATTTCAGTTTCTTGTTTGGACAATATGAGATATATATTGATTATCAAGGACAAGTGTTGTTCTATTTACCGTCGAAAATTGGTTATGACGGCACCATTAGTCAATAGTTTATATCTGATTGATGTTTCTCCTTACAATTTCCAAATGGATGTTGCTCTTAAGAAAATTAAACAAGATATGGCATTGTAGACTTAGGCATGTTAGTGATGAAAGATTACAAAAGCTGCATAAAGATGCATACTTGGGTGCATTTGATTATGAATCATTTGCGACTTGTGAATCTTGTATTATGGGTAAATTACTCAAATCTCCATTCTCAGGGACTAGAGAGTGAGTTAAGGCATCTTAGAGCTAATACATTCTCATGTTTGTGGCTATATGCCTGTCCAAGCTAGAGGTGATAGCTTTTACTTCATCACTTTTACTAATGATTTCTCTAGGTTTAGATGGGTATACCTTATGAGGTATAAGTCCAATGTCTTTGATAAATTCAGAGAGTTTAAGAATGAAGTGGAGAAGTAATATGGAAAGAGTATCAAGACTCTTTGATCAAGGAGGTTAAATACTTAAGTACGAGTTCATACATTTCCTAAAAGGATAATGATATCTTAGCTCAATTAATTCCTCCTTATACACCTCAGATGAATGGTGTGTCAGAAAGAGAAATCGTACCTTGTTGGACATGGTGCGATCTATGATGATCTTCTCAGAAACTTTTAATATCCCTTTGGGGATGTGGGCTTGAGACAACAACGCAGGTCTTTAACGTCTTACCTAGAAAACCTATAGCTTCTTCTCCATATGAGATATGGAAAGGGAAGAAGCTAGAGTTCTCTTACTTTAGAGTATGGGGTTGTTGTGCTCATGTTAAGAAATATGATACATATAAGCTGGAGTCAATGACTGAGTTATGTAGATTTGTGGGATATACAAGAGAGACAATTGGAGACTACTTTTATTGCCCTGAAGAACAATTGATATTTGTTGTGAAAAGGGTTAGTTTTCTTAGAAGATGAGTATCTCTTGAGAAGAGATAGTGGGAGTAAAGTAGTATTGGAAGAAGTTCCAGATCTAGACACAAATGTTACCTCATTAGATGAAAACTTAGCCCTCGAAAAATCTTCAAGTACAAACAAAGGCACCGCGTAGGTCTGGTAGAGTACCAAGACAACCAAATCGATATGTGGGACATATTGTGATGGATAACGTCGATACTCTCCACCTAAAGGATAGTGATCCTTTAACCTACAATGAAGTGGTAAATGACTCCATCTCTAAGAAATGGCAAGAAGCAATGGATTTAGAGATCCAGTCAATGCATCAGAACCAAGTATGGTACTTGGTCAACCCTCTTGAGGGTATAGCACCCATCGGGTGTAAGTGGATCTTCAAGAAGAAGATCAATGTGGATGGGCAGATTGATACCTTCAAGGCAAGATTGGTAGCGAAGGGTTGTCGTCAAAGATAAGGAGTTGACTATGACAAAACCTTATCATCAATTGCTACAATTAGGTTAATTAGGATTCTTCTCGCCATAGCTGCACACTATGACTACAAAGTCGGCAGATGGATGGTGAAAATTGTCTTTCCCAACGAAAACCTTGAGAAAGAGGTGTATATGATACAACTTGAGGATTATACATCCAAGGAGTTTCCAAAAAAGGTGTGTAGGTTGGAGAGATCTATTTATGTATTGAAGCAAGCATCTAGGAGTTGGAATATAAGATTTGATGAGGCGATCAGATCTTATGACTTCATTATGAATGAAGACAAACCTTGTGTGTTGATAACATGCATTTATGACTTAAATTCTTATCCTAATTAACTCATATTCATGCTTATTTTATGTGAATATGATGCATGTTATCATACTTTTTAGGAATTTTCTCCATTGGTACGCCATTACACTAAAGTTTATATTTATGCATAAATTAGGGATAATTATATGCTTAATTGATGATTAATCTTTTTGCAAGGTTAAATTAATAGGAATTAAGTTCTTTCCCTGATTTATTTTGACTTTAGTAAATGATTTTAAAAGGTTAATTATAAGAAGGGAAGTATTGGATGACTAAAAGAGAGAGATCTTAATGAATGCTTTTAGGTTATTTTTAATTCATCCTATATTCTTCTTTTTAAATTATATTTTTATGGCATAATATTAAAAAGAAAAGAAATTGTGATACAATGGAGAAGATTTGAGATTAAAAGGAGTTGTATTTTAAGAATTATGAATTTCTAAACATTTTAGATTTTTCTGGATTTTAATTTGAATTTTTTTATTGAATTTATATTGAATTTATGCCTTAATTAAAATTGCAAAAAGGGGTTGTTTTTCCGCAGAACCCAAGGATGACGTGGCGCGCGCAAGCTGACGTGGCGCATAGGACCAGCGCGCGGATGCGATGCGGCACTGAGGCCAGTGGTAGGGCCGCGTGTGGCCCACGCGAGGCGCAGGTGGCGCAAACACGTGGCAGGAGGCCACGCGGGTCGACACGGATGCCCGTGAGGGGCGCCACATGGCAGAGTGGGGGCTGGCATGTGAAGGGCCCACGGGTTAGTAAGGGCCATGGTTAGAGTATTGGGGCGGTAACGCAATAGCTTTAAACCGCCCCCTATTTATGCGCAGGTTTCTCTTCCTTTTCTTCCGTGTGGGACTATGCTCCTGCGGATTTTTCTTTTACAAGCGACGTGGATGCACAGTAGGCGTCAGATTCGATCGGGATGACGGAGATCGCGTGAACCCGACTCCACGCGATCATCAATCAAGCACGTGCGTGCATAACGCACTTAAGTGAACGCGATGGATGGCTTACCTGTCGACACGTGGATGCATCGGGAGCGTCCGATCTTCATTGGACGTGCAAATCAAGTGGAAGACACAAGATCAAATCCAACGATCGATGGGCTACACGTGGACTCACCTCAACATATGATCAAGATCAGATGGCTGACCACGAATCCTGATCGATGTGCGATCGTGGCCTGATCGTCGCGCGATCATGGCCCCTTCATTGCATAATTGGAGCCACTATTGCTGCATATTGATGGCTCATGATCATTGTGTAATCGTGGCCATTAATCGGCCCCTATTACTGGATCAAACGATCCTTAAATCGCGCGGAAATTTCCCTTTAAAAACTGATGTATCCCTTCCTGTTTTCGTAACACTTGATTGAATCGTGAAGGAATTAAGCAATTTGAAAGAAAGATCTTGAGTTTTTCGTGATCCCCCCACGTTTAGACTCGATTTCGATCAAAATCGGTGTGGGATTGATCACAAATTCCATCAAATTTCATCGGATTTTCCCATTGAACGTTGGACGTCCGCGAGGAAGAAATCAAGCCAAATTCCACTTCAATCCGAGTGAATTGAAGCCCCATTCTTGTAGCAATCAGGTTAGTAGTGAGATTCAATCGATTATCAAGTGGTAATTTGAGTTTTAATTCGGTTTAGATCTTTAATTTTGCATTTTGGTTCTTAGTGTTCTTCAATTTTAACCAATTTTAGTCTGAAATTTTTCTGATTTTGAATAAAAGGATATCTCTCTGATTATAATTCTGAATTACCTGATTTTGGTTTCATTGGATTTCTTATTTCATCAGCTTTCCGTGGGCATTAAATTCGTCGAATTCTAAGATCATTTGGCCCCTCAATTTAACGTTTGACCGAGCACTATTCATTTTCAATCCGATTTTGAGCGTTGACTTTCGGGATCAATTACTTTCAAAATATTAATCGGAATTCGATAATTTTGTCTCTTTAGAATCCTTTGGTTCTTACCTTTCCATTGATATATAAATTTCAAGATTTAAATATCAGTTGACCAGTCAATTTGAAGATTTTTTTTTGAAGTGTTCATTTCGGGAATTTTCTGATCTTTGATTTTCAATAATTCATAGTAAATCCATTTCTTATTGAAAAATCACTAATTTTATATCAATAAATTCCATTTTCTCTCTAGTTTCCAAATATATAATTTTCGTAATCTTCTGACATCTTTTGGTTCTTTGATTTTACAGAACTTTGACTATTAATTAAAGTCAATGCTTTGACTTTGACTTTTGATTTTTCTCTGTCAAATCCGAGATCTTAATTCTTAAAAATTTCTTATTTAGTATATTTATATCATTTCTATTCATAAAATTTTATTTCTACTTCTTTAAAACTTCTTTTAAACCTAATTTTGACCAAGTCAACTCTGCAATTAAAGTCAACGTTGTTCTCTGTGGATCGACCCGATACTTACTCTCTACTTGATTTTATATCTTTGTTATTGTGAGTTCGGTATTATAAATTTTGTTTAACCAATGTTTGTGTGTTTTAAACGACCGCACAAAAACGCTTCGTCATGTGTACAAGAAGATCAGTGGGATGACAATCACTCTTCTTGTCCTACATGTGGATGACATCTTACACATTAGGAATGATGTCGATATGTCTTCATTAGTGAAGGTGTAGCTATCAAAGAATTTCTCCATAAAGGATTTGGGTTAAGCAACCTACGTAGTAGGAATTTATATCTATAAAGATAGATCGAGGAGGTTTCTTGGCTTATCCTAATCCATGTACATAGACACCATTGTCAACAAGTTTGGCATGGAGAACTCTAAGAAAGGTTTCATACTGATGAGACATGAAGTTTAGATATCTAAGGACCATTTGCCTAAGACTATTGAAGATAGAGCATTGATGGAGAAGATCCTGTACACCTTGGCGATTAAATCTATCACGTACACTATGTTATGTACAAGACCAGATGTGATATTTGCTCTAAGTGTTACGAGCAGATTTCAAGCTAACCCTTATGAGAGACATTGGGAAGCCGTGAAATGTATCATGAAGTACTTGAGAAGGACTAAGGATTTATTTCTAGTCTATGGAAGAGAAGAGCTTAAGCTCAAGGGTTACACTGATTCAAGTTTTTAGTTAGACCCAGATGATTGTAGATCTACATCTGGATTCCTGTTCATTTTGAATGGGAGAGTAGTGTCTTGGAAGAGTTCCAAGCAGCCCACTGACGTGTCATTTTTGTGCGTCGTTAAAACACAAAGACGATGGTCAAAAAAAATTTATAAAACCGAACTTACAAAGACAAGATATAATAATCAAGTATTGGGTAAGTATCGGGTCGATCCACAGAGAGCAGGGTTGACTTTAATCGTAGAGTTGACTTGGTCAAACTTAGGTTTAAAAGGAGTTTTTAAATAAGATAAAATAAGATGTAAAGTATGGAAATGATATAAATAGGGTAAATAAGAAGTTTTAAGAATTGAAATCTCGGATTTGACAGAGAAAAGTCAAAAGTCAAAGTCAAAGCGTTGACTTTGACCAGCAGTAGGTGTTCTGCAAAATCAGAGAATCAAACAGAGTCAGAAGATTACGAAAATTATATATTTGGAAACTAGAGAGAAAATGGAATTTATTGATATATATTTCGTAATTTTTGGATAAGAAATGGATTTATTATGAATTATTGAAAATCAATGATCAGAAAATCCCCGAAATGAACACCTCAGAGGAAATCTTCAAATTGAACGCCCAAATGAAATCCAAATCTTGAAATTTATATGTCAATAGAAAGCTAAGAACCAGAGGAATCTAACAAGACCAAAATTATCAAATTCTGATTTGTCAATAAAAAGTAATTGACCCCGAAAGTCAACGTTTGACTTCTGATGAAAGATGAACAGTCCGTGGTCAAACGTTAAATTGAAGGGCCAAATGAACTCGGAATTTGATGAATTTGCTATCCACGGAAAGCTGATGAAAAGAGAAATCCAATGAAACCAAAATCAAGTGATTTGAAATTATAATCAAAGAGATATCCTATTTTCAAAATCAGCAACTTTTCGGACCTAAAATTATGGAAAATGAAGAACACTATGAACTAATTTGCAAAATTAAAGATCTAAACCTAATAAAAATACAAATTACCTCTTGATAATCAATCGAACCTCACTACTAACCCGATTGCCGCAAGAATGGGGCCTCAATTCTCGTGGATTGAAGCGAATTTGCTCGGATTCTTCCTCGTGGACGTTCGGAATTCAAGGGGAAAATTCGATGAAATCAAGAGATGAAATCGTGATTATCATGCTTCAATGGCTGCGTCTCTACACTCTTGGAAGCAGAGGATCACGAGAACTTAAGACCTTCCTCGAAACTCGCTTAATTTCTTCACGAGTCGATCAAAAGTTCAAGAACAAGAGAAGATATTTTTTTGTAGTTGGTTTAATTAATAGATTGATAAAAGAGGAAAGAAATTTCCTAAGATTAACACATAAACCCTAAATGTTGGTCAATCCGTCTAATCGTGACGCAGTCATCATTATTCTACAGGAGCTTGAATTACCGCCCAAGCTTGGCGTTTATCACGGTAGAATAATGAGCTGAATAAGCAACTAGAACTCGCATAGTATCAACCTTGCCCCCTATCCTCAATCCTCACGGGGCTAAGACCCTAGCCCTAGCCTTGAGCGGGGATCTCAGTGACAAGGCCCTCTAACTTTCTCGAGATCGATTCAACCGATGGTGATTAATTCTAAATACGATAAGAAGATAAAACCTGATCCACCGGTGCTCCCTTGGCCTTTTGACACGAAACACTCTTGCCATGGAACAAGCAATCACAAAAGAGGATACGAAGAAGCAAGTCGGGTATCTAGATGCACTCGGTTCGTCACGCCGCACAATCCTAGATACCAGGCGAACACACAAGAACATAAGAAGAACAAACGATAATTAAACATACCTAGATAGTTGATCCCTAGCAGCCTTGATCCCGATGGCCAACCTCCAAAAGGAGGCCAACTAGAAGATGAATTTTACATTGGAGATGAGGCCTATTTATAGATAAGTTTGTGCAAAATTGGTGGATCGTGGCCCACGACGTAGATTTCACTCCGTGTGATTTCAGCCGTCGGATAGCGCGAAATTGGTGGCTCGTGACGCGGATTTCACTCCGTGTAATTTCAGCCGTCGGATCGCGCGAAATTGGTGGCTCGTGACGCGGATTTCACTCCGTGTAATTTCAGCCGTCAGATCGCGCGTAATCGGTGGGATCGTGGCCCATGACGCGGATTCCACTCCGTGTGATTTCAGCCGTCCAATTGCGCGATTTAATCCCGACCGTTCGATTGCGCGATTTAATCCTGACCGTCCGATTGCACGATTTAATCCCGACCGTTCGATTGCGCGATTTAATCCCGACCGTCTGATTGCATGATTTAATCCCGACCGTCCGATTGCACGATTTAATCCTGAAAAAATCAAAATAAAATCCAGAAAATACTATAAAATTAAGAAATTCATAAATTCATTTGTATAACTCCTTTTTAACTCAAGTTTTCTTCATTGGATCACAAATTTCTTCCTTTTTAACATCATGTCATTTAAAATATATTTTCAAAGAAGAAATCAAGATGAATTAGAATTTACTTAAATCATTTCTCACAAAACATTCTAAATCATAAATTCATCTTGAAATTATCCTTCCAAACATTTACTAAAGTCAAAAATCATTCAATACAAGAGATTAACTTCTATTAATTTAAACTTAACAAAAGATTAATCATCTATTAAGCATGAAATTATCCCTAATTTATGCATAAATATCAACTTTAGTGAAATGACATGCCAATGGAGAAAATTCCTAAAAAGTATGATAACATGCATCATATTCACATAAAATAAGCATGAATATGAGTTAATTAGGATAAGAATTCAAGTTATAAATGCATGTTATCACCCACCACTACAGATTCCACGATAGAGGCTAAAGACATTGTCGTGAGTGACAACACCAAGGAGTCAGTCTAGTTGAAGAAGTTCATCACATACCTTGGCATCGTTCCTATGATTGTAGACCCTATTCATTGTTGTGTGACAATAATGGTGTAATAGCACAAGCGAAATAGCCAAGGTCTCATCAGAAGTCTAAACACATTCTAATGTGCTTTCACTTAATTAGGGAGATTTTTGCCAAAGGAGATGTAGTGGTGGAAAGAGTTTCATTGATCGACAATATTAAAGATCCACTAACTAAGCCTTTTGCTCAAAAATTTTTTTGAGCCTCATTGCACAACTATGGGGTTGATACAAAAGGGTGATTGGCTTTAGTCCAAGTGGGAGATTTATGGATATTATGTGGCCTATGAGCCAATCACACTTTCATGTAACTTGTTTATGTTCATTAAAATGTAATTTATTCATTCTCATTCATGTGTGATATTTGCAACAAAGTCTATGAGCATATGCAATGACTAAGTGAATTATGATGAGATCATAATATAGTGATCACTAGTCTTTAAACATATGTTCTAAATATTTATGTTCGTGGGATATTTAAAAGGATATCAAATTATCTGAAAAATAATTCTATCTGATCTTACTCATATGATGAGTATGGCTGATCCTGTAGCCATCCATGTAAAGACTCTAAGGATAGATAGTGGGTGCTCTTTGGAGACAAAGTTCATTGAATTGATCTGTATGAATCCCTGAATGGTAATTATACCTAAGTATCAATCAAGTTGATTAGTGTCACGATTGTGTATGTTGTCCTTTGACTTTAGACACTTATAACATGGGAATTATATGATTATTAATACAAATTAAGGTATATGATTACGGGAATTGTATGAATTTTCTAATTTTTAGAGATTTTTATAGAAGTTTTTTGATTTTTTATGAATTTAATTCAATTTATTTTTGAATTAAATTGAATAAAAATTATAATTTTTCTTGTGCGCTGACGTGGCAGGTGACGTGGCATGGGAGAAAATGCTGCGCCACGTGGCACACACATGTGCATGTGCGCGCATGTGTGTGCACGTGTGTGTGCGTACGTGTGCACGTGTGTGTGATTAATGAGAATAAGCACCCTTTTCAAGATTTTTGCTAATCTCATTAATCACTCACCTCTAATATGAAATTCCTGAATGAGATGGTGAAATTAGTAGGGGGGTGAATTAGTTTCTTTTTACTATTTATGTTTTCTAAACCTTTTTAAATTTGTTGATTATCTCTCCACTTTTTCACGTCACTCGTACATCTGATTTTTTATACTGGACAGGGTATCCAAACTCCCCCCCCAAAAGGAGATAGTCCTCCCAGAGTCACTTCTCACTTGGTTAATCCCCTAGTACCAACTACTAGCTAGCGGGGATAATCAGATCAAAGTTCTAACACGATCTTTCAATCTGACTCACTCACTAGCTCTCCGTTAGTAACCTTACTTCGCCGATGTCCTTATATACCCCTCTGCTTGTCCCATCCCCAAGCCAACTCCCAGAGATCCGCGCACCGCTCCCTACTCTCTTTCAGGCTGGCCTGCCTCTTTGAAATCACCGAGCCTCGTCACCGATCTACGTATGCACCAAGTAAGTCGCTCGTTCCCGAGTCCAAGTAATCTTGCAAGGTGAAGAACCTCGAGTTGACTTTCTAGTCAACTCCCTAAAGTCATTCTGACTCGCTACGATTCTTGAGGAATCTCCTCCCTTACCCTCGCACGTAAGTACGACTCACCCAGAGTCAACAGAAAGTATGACGGTAATAATTAAATTTTCTTAGTTCCTAAATTGAGCTTATAAAATAGAAAGCTATAAAGAAAATACTAAAACAAACTAAACCAATCACGAAAAACACCAACAAAATGACTTAAATAAGATATGTGTAATAGGAAATTATAAAAATGAACAAATTAAAATAACTCCCTGATTTGCTGGTTTGACTTTGACTTTGAGTTGACTTTGACTTTGACTTTTTGACTTCTAACTTTGACTTTGACTTTGACTATCTAGCTTTCACTTTGACTTTGACTTTTTGATGTCTAACTTTGACTTTGACTATTTGGCTTTGACTATTTGGCTTTGACTTTGACTTTGGGTGTCTAGCTTTGACTGTGACTTTATGACTTTTGACTTTGACTTTGTCTATGATAGTCTGTTGACTTTGACTTCATCCCTGACTTTGACTATTACTTTGACCTGAAATGTAACACTGATAGCCACACAACAACAACATTGACATTGCCTATCCCTACACAAATATGAGCATTTATATCTTTAAATTACCAATAAAATTTTACCTTAAATTTTACCTTGAAGATAGTCACCTTAATTCTCACCTTGGTGCAGATTTATTCAATTCTCTTTCTAATCCAAACAAAATCTCTTCAACAGTGTAATGAATAAGGAAAAACAGAAAATATCAAAATAATAATAACAATTAAACTTGATTAGTCTATCCTTAGAAAGGAGGTAGACATTAGACTAACAAATCAACTTAAAATGACATATATTTAAATAAGAAATTTCGACAGAGTTTCTGTCTGAATTTTCTTCTAATGCACAGATTCAAATGGTTAATAAAACTCTCTTGCTTGCTGTTAATAGAGGTATATCTCCTTTCTCAAGTTGATGCACTTTGGTTCCATGCATCATCTCTCCCACAATATGAAGTGAGCGTCAATGGTCTCCTCTATATACTTTATTCTTTATCTACATAAGTTCTTATGCATGCATCAACTTCAAGTAATTATGAACATGTGGCTATGAATTTTGAGTATAGATGTATGAATATAAGATCTGGAAATTATTTTACGCATGCATGTATGATAAAACATTTTGTATCATTATTATTTTGGTATGACATGAATTTCTACTAAGAAGTTAAATTATGAGCATTATCACTTATCATAACTATTATTCATCGACTATTGATTCGTAAGTGAATCTATGATATTGGTACTTTCAAAGTATGTTTTTCCATGATAACCCAAATTCATGGGAAAAAATATACAGCAAATTAAATGGAATCAACAAAGTATGTATAAGATTATGTTTTTTAAATAAGGATAGATTGTTATTAAATTGACAAGCATATCAAGAAATTGTTTTTTGTTTGACACGTCATGCTGAAGTCTAGACCAATATATTAAAAATAAAAATGAGGTAAAAAGGGCAAAATAAAAAAAATTGATTTATTCATCTAAAATGACTTGAATTTTGGCATGAAATAGGCTAGACACGGTTATTGATGCCCTTTTTTCAAGTTTTGAAATCTCTATTTATAGGTCAGGTCAAAAGATTCCAAGTGAGGAGAGGGATGAAGGAGTATGAAAACGTCCAATACTGCCCTTGAATATGACCTTACATCCTTTGCTTATTTTTCTAAGTCAATGAGTATATGTCACCTATTTTCTAAGTCAATGCATCCTCGTTTTTGTCCAACTTGTGATACAAAAAAGAGCTCTACCTAGCAAGGGCATTATTTTAAGAGTTTTGTTTAGGTATGATCATGAAGTGGACCCCCATGGTTTGTAGAAGAGCGAGAGATGATTCTACAATTTGAATGGAAAGTTCATGGGCCGAATCCATGAAACTTCATGGGCCGAAATACATTTCATGATTTACTTGTCTTCCGATTATTCCCTTCATTTAACTTTATTGATTCTCCTTCTTGCCCGCCTCTCTTTGAATGTGTATTTTATCCCTTTGCATCGAGCAAGAAAGATCCTCCTCCTCCATAAAATGAAAGGATGATCTATGCACGGGGAATAGGCTATTCTTTTCGCATGAGGGGAGAGAGAGATGGGAGCATGCCCTATTCTGCGGAACTCACCTTGACCGAGACCAGGACAGCTCTACTGTCAATCAAAACACGCCGTACATTTCAGCAGTCTTTTCAAAACTCGCCTGCCAAGAATACTATTTCCTCAATTGCTCTCGCTTCCTTACTTCGATCTCCACCCTCATGCCCAAATTTTGGTGGTATAAAAACAATTAATTTCAAAGGGTTCCAGAAAAGAAAATATTGATTCTCCGGTCGGCTGCCTAATTAGCCGTGATAGACCGGTATTTATAAAATTACAGTTATCACCCGCAAGCTATTTAAAAATATAAGAATATTCCTATTCACCGACCACCAGTCAACCACGCCGACGACTCGGCGCAAAATCCGTGCAAGTTTAGAAACGTTGACGGACATGCTTTTCCCGTCGTCTCCCCAGAAAAAAGAAATCTAAACGAACTACCCCTACTGACCAAGAGTCTCCGCGTCGACGTCACCATCTTCTTCCTACCCCATTTTAAGTCCTCCACCCGCGACGCTTTCTCTCTCCTGACTCTGCCATCACCAGCTTCAGGATGGGTAGAGAGAGAAGAGCGAGCGAAGATCTCGCGGTGGAAGTCCCGAGCTTTTTCCGGTGCCCGATCTCTCTAGACTTGATGAAATCTCCTGTAAGCCTCTGCACAGGAGTGACGTACGATCGTTCCTCGATCGCCACGTGGCTCGAATCCGGCCATCGAACTTGCCCCGCCACCATGCAGACCCTCCCCACCACAGATCTCACCCCGAACCACAATCTCCGCCGTCTTATCGATCTCTGGTCTTCATCTTCTTCCTCTTCTTCGTCCGCCGCCGTCCTCCGCCGGCAAGATCTCCCTTTAGAAGCGATGGAAATGGCGGTGCGATCTCTCCATCCTCTTCCCCACAGAGGGGATATCGACGCCCCTGTATTATCCTCTTTGGTCACAGTTTTGAAGGAGGGAAGCATGGAGTCGAGAATCGCCGCCGCCGGGATAATCGCTTCGGCGGTGGCGTCGTCCGCCGGCATAATCGACGGAGTTTTCGCCACCATATTGCCGGAGCTCCTCCGTCTTTTAGAGGAAGCAGACGAGGAAGCCCGCGTGGCGGGGATCTCCTGTTTGGCGGCTCTGTCGTCGATAAAGGAATGGACGGCGGAGATATTTAGCGGCGGTGGCAGCGTTATCACAGCCGCCGGCAAGCTTCTGGGTATCCGCCCGGCGGCAGAGAAGGCGATGACGGTGATAAGGACGGCGGCGAGTTGCACGGAAGGCAGAATTCTGATCATGGAGGAGAAGGAGACAATCATTCCTTTGGTGGTGGAGAGGATGATGGAGTTATCGTTGGAAGGAAAGGAGGATGCGGTCATGGTGTTGTGGGTGGTTTGCTGCGTTTATGGGGATGAGAGAGAAAGCGAGGAGGTGGCGAGGAGAGATGGGATGACGAAGATGTTGTTGATGGTGCAGAGTGGCTGCTCACCTTTGGTAAAAAAGATGGCCAGCGATCTGATAAAGGTGATTAGGACCAGAGAGAAGAGTTTGCCTAGGAGGTGTGCATCGAGGAGTGCCCATATCTCTCCTTTTTGATTTTTTTTTTCTTCACTAGTCTCTCTTTCTCTCGGTCTGTCCTTTTTTTTTTTTTCTATTTTCCATCTTTTTTTCGGAGAAGAAGAGGAAGGACGATGAACAGGAGGATATTTAGTATTTTTGCGAGGGGAAGAGAACACAGAATCCTTGTTCTTGATTTCTCAAGAGGCTGTTTAGGAGGGAGAGGGAGAGAGAATGCGTGAAGAGGAGAGAGTACTCTGATCGATGAAGAGAAGATGTGACAAATGAGTGGGAAAAGGAAAAACGGAGAACTTTGACCAGAGAGAGAGAGAAGGCGTGAAGAGGGAACAAAGAGGAAGAAACAAGGGGAAAACATGAAGATTACCTACCTTAAACCGCCTGCAAGAAATGTGAAGAGAGAGGACCAGGGCCAGGGGGAATAACGCGTGAACGCGAAGAAAAGAGTTTGACCACATAAAGAATGGCTGGAGAGAAAGAGGGGTGGAGAGAGAGACAGAGAGACGTGGCAGACAGGAAAACGTAGATAGTAGGGTTTGACGAGGTAGACGCAGGACCGGCCGCCAACGCGAAACGCGTTCCAGACGACCTCGCGCGCCCGGCACACAGTCTTCGGATACTCTATCTTCCACGCTCCTATTATTCATATACTTTGAAATATCATTTGATGTCTCAACTTTATTTCGCGTTTCAATTAACCTGCTCTCCATCATGTTATCACTTTTTTATGTTCCCCTCTTCTTTGAGCTATGATTTCGCTGAATCAATCATTTTCATAATTTCATTCCTAATCAAGTTCATTGAAATTAATATATATAGAAATATCTTGAATATGATCTAAGGGGATATGATCATGTTTCTTCTAGATAGTAGAAGAGAAGATTCCAAGAACCAAAAGAATTTCATCACAAACAAGAGGTACATGTGTTTAAATAGAAAGACAGAGAGAGAGAGAGAGAGAGACTAATTATAATACCGCCATTATACCCTCACGTATTCTCACGCTCTTCCAACAAGAGCGTAAAATTCTATTATTATACATGTTATCATATTTTAAGTGCATATCTATCATTCTATAAGAATTTAAGTTATAATATCAAAATACACAAATTTTAGGGATAATCATAAATAATTAAGACAAATATTTGATATTAAGATTTGGTGTCGTACGACCCCCGTCGCCACCAAGACACGATACCACGGCGCCGGAGGAGCCCTTTTGTGGGCGCGGATCTATCCGCTTATCTTTATTTCTTTATTTCTTTATTATGAACTTTTTGACCCGCACGTGTTTAAGCGGGTCCTCCCTTATTTTCCTCTTCCTTTTAGGCTTTCGGGTGGGTTCTTCCCTTTTCGGGATCCCATTCGTGAAGCCCCTTCTTTTGTGAACCTTTATTTTCTATGAGTATTTTGGGTTTTGGGTTGTGGGCCTCAAGTGGGCCCTTTCCCCTCTCGGCCCATCATGGGCTCTATAAGAGGGGAAGGACCCCCCACAAACCCTAGCCGTCATTTGAAGAAAGAAAGGAGTGATCTCCCTCTCAAGTGGCTGCTCAAGGAAGGCCGGGAAGGAGTCCAACCGCCGCCGCCGCGCGCCGCCGTGCCGCACGCCAGTGCCGCCGCCGCCGCGCCGCGACGCCGCCGCTCCTCTTGCCCTGCCATCTGTTCTTCTCCGCTGTCATCGCAACCCCGCCGTCCTCCAGCCGCCGCCGCCGCCGCCGCCTCGGGCCGCCGCCGCCGGACCGCCCGGACCGCCGCACCGCCATCATCGCCATCTCCTCCACCTCCATCTCCATCTTCGTCTCCAGCTCCTCCACGAACCCCGATTTTCCTCATTCAGTTCATCCTCCCTGCCGAATGAGATTCCCCCCCTCTGTTCTGCCATTTCCGAGATTCCTCACCATCTACAATCCCGTCATCTCCACGAACTGCCCCTGCCCTTTCTCACCCCGCGAACGCGTCCCATTCCCGACCATCTCCCTGCAAATTCCCGTCGCGGGGCCACTGCCTATCCCCTCCACCATCGAAATTCCCTCCTCCCGCGTCGACGCCTTCTCCTTCCACCACTTCCCGTTTTCCGTTCAGCGACCCATCCTCATCCCCTCCCGTCGCCCACCTCCGTCCATCGCTGACCATCCACCGAATTCCCTCACCAACCCTGCACAACACGCCGAACTCCCGAATTCTCCCCCTCTCCTCCCATGTTCTAACCGCCCGACTCCCCGACTTCCCCACCTTCCCCTCCATCCGCGTCCCTCAAGATTCCCGTTCCACCGACATATCGAGCGCCGTCGCCTTGTCCAGTATTCCGATTCCCCTAAGATCCGACATTTCTTCAATCTTCTTCCGATCACGACGCCCTCCCGAACACCATCGTCGTCATCTCCCTTTCCCCGGCCACAATCGCGATTTATCCTTCAACCCACGAACGTCCACTGCCCGAAACTCCACCGGACACGTCGTCTCCTCTGCCCCAAATCACGACACCATCGCCCGCCATTTCCCCCGTCCTCCCGTCCTACCAATCCCTGCAAATTCTTCCAGTTCCTGTTCCGAAAATTCCTGCAGAAACTCCCGCACTCGCCTCCATCAATCCCTGCAAAACCTCCCAGTTCCCGTTCCGAAATTCCTGCCAAAACTCCTCACCGACGCTCCATTACCCTACCACGAACGTCACCACTTACCTCGCGCCTCTCCAACCTCCGAACTTTACCTTCCCTCCGCGGGGCTCAAGCTCACCGCGGAATCCAATCCGCGACCTGCGCTTCACCCATTTCCATTCCGCAGGTCTCAACCCATCCGCGGAAGTCAACTCCCGCTGAACTCGAAATCGCCGCGGGACACTGCCGAGTGAGAAATCGGCCTCGCCTCTTCACCCGACAAATTCCGTCTTCTGCCGACTTCCCCTCCCCAGCCAACTTCTAGACTGACGCCCACATCAACCCCCCCGACTTCCTGCCATCCCAGTTCTTTCCCCTTCTCCTCCGGACGGAATTAATTTCGACTCCGACCGAAGGTCAAATCGCAGAATTCAATCCACCAAACAGCACCCCGCCTCTCCCCTGCCGCGAAATTTCATTCCTCCGTGAAATTCAAGCTACCGTGGAGTCCAGCCTGCCGCGAACGTGATCTTTCCGCTGAATTCAGCATTCCGCGGATTCCACCGCACGCACGGTCGCTCCCCTCCTTCAACCGATCGCCCACCTCCCCTGCGCCCTGCTGGACGACATCAGTCCCTGCCCCATACGCGCCCGTTTTCCTTCCCCTCTTGCTCGCAATCCTAGCGCCAGCCACTGCCTCCCCACGGGGTTCGTTTGCATCCTCTGCAGGGTAACCGGTCAACGCCACCTACTTGTGGTCAGCCACATCCTACGGTGATCGCGTCAATCAGAGTTGCGCCATCACTCGGACTCCGTTGTCCGCGTACCCTGCTCGTTCGCACCCGCCTTTGGGCCCGAACCGCGCCCCTCCTTGAACTCTATTCGTGCGCGTCTCGCTCTTCATCGGTGTCACCCCGCAAACTGTACCGTGTACGACGACTCTCCACTACGCCACGACCCACCGGGCACTCCACCCCGCAGGTTAGCTTCAACCCCTCTTTCAAAGTTAATTAATTTTCGAAGCATTTCCTTTACTCGTCTCCACCGCCGTCGGACGACGTAGGTAGGGTAGTACGGATATAGGTTCGAGAACCCTCACGCGCACGTCAGGTCCGACACTAAGCGTGAGCTGCAGCCTTCTGGCTACTCCACGACGAGCGACCTCCACGCCTCCGGACGTGGATCGAGAGGACCTCACCCTACCCATCATCGCGAGTTTCCCCGGGTTACCTGGAGTTGACTTCGCTGGTCGGCATGCCTGCTTGCACGTAGGTCTAGGTTAGAGGTCGTATTTAGGTTGTAGGACTCGTCTACCCGTAGGTTTGGTTGATCGGCTACCTCCGGTCAACCTCAGTCCCATTGATCGGGCACGAGGGTTTTCACCACCGCGTCCTGCTTCAAGATTATTCTCATTTTATATTTGAGATTATAATTAGGTTTTAACGTTAAATATTAAGAGAACATATTTTTATATACACTCATTTATTTTTCTAGTTTTATTCTCTAAAAGAAATGAGTATATTTTCGAAATAAAAATTTATTATCTTGTTATTTTTTCAATTTTATCTCTTAAAATGATAGATATTTAATTTTTGATAAAAATTTCGATTAATTTGGACGTACATTTTTATAGTTATGAATTATCTAATTTTTTTAGGGATTTTTTGGAAATTTTCTAAATTTATTTGGATTTAATTTCAATTTTATTTTGATTTTTAAAAATAAAACTATGTTTATTATTTCATGCTGACCTGACAAGTGATATAGCGGAGCAGATTTTATGTCGCCACGTGGCGATGTGTGCACGCACATGTGTGTGTTCACGTGTGTCATTAGTGGATTAAGCATCCATTAATAGATATAAGCTAACCCAGTAAGACCACACCATATATAGAAATGATGTTTCACCTCGATTCTTGCCATGTGAGACTATATTTGTATGCAGGTGATGTCCACGTTTCACTTAAATGGGATTATGCATTCTAGAGCGAGTGATCGAGCGGTTTTAATTGTGACCCACCATTTTCACTTAAATGGAGGGGGTACATGGCGCCTGCTGATTCGGCAAAGAATTATTTTTTTAAACCGTTCGATCTCCGCCGTTTGTTTGGGGAGTTATAACGGCTAATATTAAGTGCACCTGATGGACTTCAAGAGACTCATGGCAACATCTTAGGCATCCAGTGAAGATCAAATGTCACACATTACACAACGCTTCTTCTTCTTTACACGTGATGAACAAATGAGACTAAATCATGATGATTCGCATCCGAGAGTTTCATTTGAGTCGTTGATCGAAGATCAAGAGGCATATTGAACGGTCCCACCCAATTGTAGCCTATTTATGCCCATGTTCTTTGACGAAAAGAGTATTCTCAAATGTTTTGAGCAATCGAACTATTTAGATATCTCAATCCTTGAATATCTTGTTTTCTTTCTCTTCTAGACTAATTTGCGCATCCAAGGAGCATTTGAAAGTAAGATTTTTTTGAGAGAATTGGGAGAATTCGCATCTTGAACACTAGATTTTCATTTTGTGAAATGTGGAATGAAAAGCCTTGATCCGGCAATGAATTGGATCATTTCAAGCACGATTTTGGGTTACATAATGTGTTTTCTCCCTAATATTTCTTCCTATTGATGGGATCTAAGGTCGATAACTTTCCGAAATTTTGATCAAAACATCAAATGCAACGGAAAACATTGAATTGGACATTCAAAATATCAAGCCACCAAGAACAGATGATCCTATCATCTAGTATGAATGAGAAAACATACTTACAGGGTTTCCTTGAAGGAGTTCTTGAAGCTATTCAAGTGTCTAGCCTCTAGCGGTATCCACACGGTCTCCGGATGGTTGGATCTCCTCTTCAAAGCTCTTCAACAAGAGAGAAAGAGGAGAAATGAGAGAATTCCCTCAAGGCTTGCATGGGCACCTTCAGTTGTGGTCGTTCTCCCCTTATTTATAAAGACATTTGGTATGAGGTTTTTTCATAAAAACCCTCATAATTATGTCTATATCCACCAACATCCATAAACCTTATGTGTGTGACCCTCTAGGTCTATATATCTCACTAGTTAATAACTCTATAGACCAAATAACACCTTATTGGTCAACCTTAATTAATTATCCACATCCACATATAGATTAATTAATCAAGGATCGATTTAACCCAATCGATAGGTTGAGTTGCCAGCCCCGTTGGGTGCCAAGCTACACCACGTACTCTAGGAGATATGGAGTATGTAAGAACTCACTTATGGAACCTTCCCGTCATCGATTACCATGTATGTATAATCCTTCATCCACACTAGACTCATGAATGACTTAGGGTATGTTCAATTATCAAACCCTAATCGGTCACTCAAGTTAGTACTGATGCGTGTAGAAATCATCGAGAACTCCTTCTTCGATATTTCTACTACCTTGGCCAAGGATTTCATCGCATCTCATTCCTTTGAGTCAATATCCTCAAATACTGAGGGTGGATGATCTCATCTTGATCACACAATCATCTTCGTGAACTTCATGTCGTATCCAATATATGACGTTTTAGATATCCCATGGCTAGGGATTCGTAAGTCATAATCAAAACACGATCATCCATCCACAAGATGTCTTTGGTGTCTCAAGTCAAAGGATCACATTCATAATCATGACATGAATCAAACCTGATTGATAGTTAGGTATAATACCATTCAGGGATTCATACGGATCAATTCAGTGAACTCTTTCTCCAAAGAGCACCCACTATCTATCCTTAGTGTCTCCACACCGATGGCTATAGGATCAGCCATACTCATCATATGAGTTAGATTAGATAGTGTTATTCTTTCTGGATAATTCGATGTCCTTCTCGAGTATCCCACGCATAGGAATATTTAGAACATATGTTTAAAGATTGGTGATCACTATATTATAATCTCATCATAATTCACTTAGTCATTGCACATGCTCATGGACTTCATTACAAACATCACACAAGAATGACAATGAATAAATTTCATTTCAATGAATATAAACAAGATACATGGAAGTGTGATTGGCTTATAGGCCACATAATATCCATCACCTATAACATTAGATTTTAATTTCAGATAGTAGATTAGTCAAAATGTATGAAATTTTAATATTTTCTCTCTCTTTGTTATCGATTTCTCTATCTAAATTTTGCTCCTTGATTTCTCATCGAATACTGATCCAAATCAAGTGATTTTTCATTCTGTAGATTTATCTTAGAGTTTTCTATCTAAATTTACTAAAATCCCTAATTTCTCACCCCAATTTATTATCTGATTTGATTGAATTTGAAGAATACATTGAAATTTTTGTATTTCTCCATGAATTCAACCATTATTCACCATTATACTAGTTGATTCTTGATTAAAATTTAAAATTGGTGAGTTTGGTAATTTTTTTGACATGTATTCATGTGTTTTAAACAAACGCATGAAAATTTATCATCACTTAACTCTTTAGTGAGGATGTCTGCCAATTGGTTTGAGGATCCATAATTAGGAGTAGATATGAGACCATAAATGATCTAATATAGGGAATAGCATGACAATCAATATTAATATGTTTGATTTTATCATAAAAGCTAGGGTTGTTTGTGATGAATATATTAGCTTAGTTGTCACAAAACATAGGCATAGGACTTGGAACTAGAAAACTAAATTGAGTAAGAAGCAGTTGTACCCATAACATCTCAAAGGAGGCTTGTGTCATGGCTCTGTACTCGACCTCGATGCTCAATAGAGAAACAACTTGCTCTTTATGACCCTGCCATATCACAAGGTTGCCAACAACATATGTGCATGTCCAATAGTCGTCTCAGGCCCCTAGCCCATTTAGGGCCTCTCATCTTCACTTCCGATATAAAGACCTATGTATTCTCTTTTCTATATACAATTCTAGAATTTCTTACTCTCACCATCAGCACACTATCAAAGCCATAACTCCTCTGGCCATCACTATTGTCATCATGATATTCACTTGTCATTCTCAGTGTGCCACCTCCTCCCACTCCGACGCACTCTCCTCTCCAGCCGTCGCTGCTATCAAGCTTTTCTATCATCTACCCCATGGGCACCATCTGTTGTTCTGTTCTTTCCAATGCTCAACGATGTGTGTCGTTGCATGGTGTCCTCCACTTTGCTCCTCTATTGTTTTGCTCTAGATGGTGCACTTAGTCACACCTACATTTTTCACCTCGATATATTATTACATCTCCACCAACAGTCTATGCCATTGTCTAAGGATTATATGTTCACTCCACCCTATTTAGCTATGCGTTCTAATACTTCATTAATGCTCGTCTTGACATCACAAGCTGACACCCCGGTGGTTGTTCCACCTATATTGCTTCTTACTTCACTAACTTTGACGCCTCGTCTTTCGATCATGACACAACTTACTCAGCTTGCCTACAATTTCAACGAACATAATTATGCAGCGTGGGCTTCTGGTTTTGAGCTCTTATGTGAGACTCATAGTCTTCTTTATCATCGCATGGATGATCGGTTGCCACTTCACGACCCGTCTTATGCCTCTTGGTCATAATCAAACTCGACCATCATCACTTGGACACTTCATAGCATCAATTAGAGCATTTGCCGAGCCTCTCGCATGCATCAAGATAACTCACTCCCTCTAGAAAACCCTTGACACCATGTATGCCAACTAGACAAATATCAATCGTCTGGTCGAGATCTTTGAGCTCCTTCTCACCTGCAAGCACGATGATCTCTCTCTTCATCCCCATTTTGGCCAATTACAAGCCTTAATGTAGGAGGTTGACCTTTATCCACCACCCACCACAAACCATGTGATGCTAAAGAGTCATCGCAAGGAGCCCTATGCTAGCATGTACCTTAGTTGGCTTCATCCCTCCATCGCATCTCAAATTCAAGGGCTCTCTTCTCTCTAGTGATTGTGTACCTCAATACTATTTCTCTACCATTCTTCAGGTCATGACTGGTACGCCTTCCTATCATCTTTCTTTTGCTCTAGATGATACGACTCCTCCCTCAGCTATGGTGGTCTTGGCTCCTCGAGCTCACGATGATGGTCTCACTCCCTGCTTTGATGGCAGCCATCTCCTGATGGGCATGGCCACAACTCTTTTCTATCATGTCCATATTGTGGCAAGAAAAACCATCTTGCTAGAAATTTTGGAAGCAGTATGGCAAGCCTCCTATTGCCCAAGAAGTTGTGACCCCTTTGACTACCTTTTCTCCAGCTTCGCCCAGTATTCCTGCTCCACAATATCATGTGACCTTGACATCAATTGAGTATATCATGCTTTTCCACGCCTGGAGTACCAATGCCTCATCTTCAATCAGCCTTGCCTTGCTTCCAGCTCCCTCCAAGTCACTCTCCCTCCATATTGCCTCTTATTTATAGCCTTTGTCCAAGATCACTCTCCTTCTCTACCCAAATTCACCCCTTGCACTCTCAAAGGGGTATTTGTAGGCTACACTAAGACATAGAAGGGCTACCAAGTGTACTTTCTTGACACTTGTTATAATGTAACTTCTGCCAATGTCACCTTCCATGAGGACTCTACCTTCATCTCCTCCCCTACTTTCTTTGACTCTCGTCGTTGTGTTTCCTTTGTTTGGCTTCCCTCCCCTAATTGTCATTATTGATTCCCTCCCTTCGATTCCCTCTCCTCCACTCCCTCTCTCCTCTCCTTCTCCTCCTGTTACCTTAGTTCAGCCCATCTCCTCTGTTTTAGATACTGATATGCTAACCCCCTCCTTCATTATGAGCTCGCCATCCCAAAAAACCACTCCTCATGCCTCTCTTGATGATCTTCACCTTCCCATCACCCATCGCAAGTGTACACATGCTTTTACTCACCATCCCATTTTTCACTTTGTTTCCTATGATCACATTTCTATATTTGTTTGTGCCTTTGCCATTTTGGTAGCCTCTGAGTTGATTCCGCAATCACATGTTGAGGTGGCACAAGTACGTGCATAGAAAGTGATGATAAACTTGGAGGTGGATGGCCTCGTTTCTTGAGAGACTTGGACCTTGGTTCCCATTTTGGTAGATGCCAACATTCTCACATATAATTAGGTCTTCAGCCTCAAATATCATTATGATATTACCATTGCACATCACAAGGCTTGTATGATTACGCATGGCTTCACCTAAGCATATGCCATTACCTATACCAAGACATTCTCCTATGGCGTTTGTCTCAACTTCATCTATGTGCTCCTCTTTATTGCCATCAATCAAGCTTGATATCCCCTCTATTTAGATGTTTCTCGTGCCTTTATTTATGGTGATCTTAAAGAGCAGGTCTTTATGGAGCACCCTCATGGGTTTGTTTCTCAAGGGGAGTCAGTCCAAGGTGAGTTTCTTACAATGAGCTATTCACATGGTTCAGCAAAGTCCAGGTGCTTGGTTTGCTAAGTTTAGTGGTCTTCTCTCTGCCTTTGGCTTCATATCGTGTGCCATCAATATTATCATGCTCACTAAAAAGACTAAGGATAGTCTTGTCATTCTTGCAGTCTACATGGATGATACTCTTCTAGCATTTGTGACACTAGTATTCATACTACCAATAATTATTTATAGTAATATTTTAGTATCTGTGACTTGGGGAGTCCAAGATACTTTCCTAGGATCGAGTTTTTACATCAAGAGGGGAAGCTAGCTTTGACCCAATTGAAGCATGTTATTGACATGCTTTAGGAGAAAAGACTTCTTAAGTGTAAGTTGGAGACTTCACTTATGGAAGCTCGCCCATAGTTATAGGATACTTCTACTCCACTCCTTGAGGATGCTAATTACTATTGGAGATTGTTGGGTGATAACATGCATATTTAACTTAAATTATTATCTTATTTAACTAATATTCATGTAATTATCATGCATGTTATCATAGTTTTTATGAATTTTCTCCATTGGTCTGCCATTTTAGTAAAGTTCATATTTTTGTATTATTTAGGGTAAATTATGTATTTTATTGATGTTTGATCTTTTAAAAGGTTAAATAATTAGAAATTAACCACTTTCCTTGAGTTATTTTGACTTTAGTTGATAATTAAAAGAATTAATTTCAAGAAGAGAGTGATAGGATGATATAAAGTAGAATTTTTAAGGGATAATTTAAGATTATTTTGAATTCATCCTATTTTTCTTGTTAGAATTTATATTTTTAGGTAACATGATATTAAATATGAAGAAATTTGTGATCCAATGGAGAAAATTTGAGTCAAAAAGGAGTTATATAAAGAAAGATATGAGTTTTTGAATTTGATGGAATTTTATAGATTTTATTTTTATTTTTCAGGTATTTTCTAGATTTTCTCGATTTAATTCCTTTAAAAAAGGGAGAAAATTTGTAGGGAGAAAAACGTGGGGAGAAAATCGTGGGATCGTGGCCCACTTAAATCGCTCAATCTCAGCCATTGAATCATCCTTCAGCGAATTGGACGGTCCACGATTTTCGCGATAAAATTTTCTATGAAAAACCATGTTCTTCCTTTGTAAACCTAGCTTTGATTGAATCGTGAAGAGATTACAAAATTTTGGAGCAAAATCTTAAGTTCTTCGCAATCCCCCTGCATTCTAGACTCCATTGCTATCATACTGAGGCATGATTGATCACGAATCATTGCAAGAATCAATCGAAATCTCCCCTGGAAGGTCGAACGCACGCCAAAGAAGAAATCGAGGAAATACTCTTCAATCAATGCAAATTGAAGCCAAATATTTGCGTCAATCGAGTTAGTAGAATGATTTGATCGTATCCCGTGCAATAATTGCAGTTTAGATTAGATTTAGATAGGTAATTTCATTCTAGAAATCTAATTGTTCTTCATTTCATCCAAATTTGGGCACAGAATTTTGCTGCTTTTGAAACATCAATTTTTCCCTATTCTTAAGTCCAAATCATTTGATTTTGATTTTATTGGATTTCTTGTTTCATCAGCTTTCTCTGGATAGAGTATAAAATTTCATCACCGTTTGACCCTTCAATTTAATGTTTTACCATCGATTGTTCATTTTCAATCCGAATTTAGGCATTGAATTGCAGGAGAAATTACTCTCAAAATGTAAGGTGAAATTTGATGATTTTGGTCCTTTTGGAATCCTCTAGTTTTTAGACTTTCTATACATATATGAACTACTTGATTTGGATATCATTTGGTTAGTCAATTTGATGATTTAAACCGAAGTGTTCATTTTGGGATTTTTTATCTTTTGATTTTCAATAAATCATAGTATATCTAATATTTCTTCAAAAAATCATGAATTATATATAAAAAATTTCCATTTTCTATCTAGCTTCTGAATATATAGTTTTCTTAATATTTTACTATCATTTGGTCAGTGAATTTAATGATTTAAACCAAAGTGATCATTTAGGGATTTTTCTAATATTTGATTTTCAATAAATCATAATAAATCCAAATTCTTCTCAAAAATCACGAATTATATAAAAAAAATTTCCATTTTCTATCTAGTTTCTGAATATATAATTTTTATAACATTTTACTCTCTTTTTATTTTCAAATTTTAGAGAAAGTCAACGGTTGGTCAAAGTCAATGCTTTGACCTTAGCTTATGACTTTTCTTTGTCAAATCATTTTCTTAATTCTTAAAATATATTTTCTCATATATTGATATCATTTCCATTGATTATATATCACTTTCATTTCCTAAAATTTCTATTTAAACCTAAGTTTGACCAAGTCAACCCCTTGATCAATGTCAATCGTGTTGTCTGTGGATCGACTCGATCTTTACACTATACTTGATTTCATATTTTGGTATTTTTGAGTTCGGAATTATAAAAAATTTTTTACCGACGTTTGTGTGTTTTCAACGACTGCATAAAATGCTTCGTCATTTGGCAAGCTGATATATCTCATCAATACTTGCCTTGTTATTGTGTATGCAGTTAGCGTTATGAGTTAGTTCATGTAGGAACCTCCATGAGTCCACTGGGAGGGAGCTATATGTGTTCTAGCATACATCAAGCCAGCCCTAGGAAGAGGGCTTTGATGGAACTAGAGTATGCACCATGATTCATCTGTTAGAACTTCGAGTATGCATCATGATTCATTAGAATAATCAGATTCATAATATGGAATTAAACTCATACCTGGATTCACCGGATTAATCTTCATCAAAGTAGATTACTGAAGTGGAGAATAGTCTTCTTGAATATCCCTGATGTAACCTCCTGATCTCTAGAGGAAATGGGATTCTCTCTTGAGGGTTATTAGCACCTGGTTATCCAAGTGGACTATGGCCTCCTATTTATAGAGACGAGGAAAGCTTAAGCCTCTAATCAATCATTAGTCAACGCATTAATGACTAATGACTGATTTACTGCCTCTACACATAATTAGCCTCCACACACATAAGTCAATGTCGTGATCCCCTTATTAAACATAATTGAATCACTTAATGGGATTAAAATGATAGCTAATCCACAATAATACATAACTATGTCCAATTAATAGAGATTAGATCTAACATCATCAACATAATTAGATGCATAAAACAAAAGTAAACTCGTACCTGGATTCACGGGATGAATCTTCATCGTAGTAGATTTTTGTAGCGGAGAATAGCCCTCTTGAATATCCCCAAGATAACATCTTGATCTCTAGAAAAAATGAGATTCTATCTAGAGGGTTATGAGCATTGGGTTACTCAAGTGGACTATGGCCTCCTATTTATAGAGAATGGAGGAGAGCTTAAGATTCTAATCAATTATTAGTCAGTCCATTAATGACTAACGACTGATTTAATTGCCTCTACACATAATTAACCTCCAAACACATAAATGAATGTCCTAACCCCCACATTAAACATAATCAAATCACTTAATGGGATTACATGATAGCTAATCCACAATAATACATAACTATGTCCACTTAATAGAGATTAGACCTAACAGACTTATCTATCGATAATGTAGTCATCTCCGTATTAAAGCCTACTTTATTTTGGGTATGCAAGTGATAAGAGAAATCATAAATCTACTATATGCTATTGCACATATATTTGAGGTAACCTCCTCACCTGGAAATCTTAGAAACAGAAGGTGATATCATGCTTTAGTGTGGCGTCTAAGTATCAAGCTACGGTTAAGATTGTGTGAGAGATGGTACAACTTCGATTATTCTCTAAGATCTTAACATGTCATCTCCTTCTCCGATGCCCATGCAATGTGATAATCAAGTCTCTATCCTCATCATTGGAAATTCCAATTTTCATGAGCATACAAAGCACATTGAGATTCATTACCACTACATTCGGGACGATGTTATATTTGTAGTCATCTATACCCCTTATGTGACATCATCTCATCAGCTTGTGGACGTCTTCATGAAGAGTCTGACCGGGATCTCCTATGACACCACTTATACCAAGCAAGGCATGTTTGATTTATATGCACCAGCTTGATGGGGACTGTCCGATAATGGTATCAGGCTCTCAGCCCATTTAGAGACCCTCATCTTCACTGCATATGTACTCTCTTTTATATATACAATTCTAGGGTTTCTTGCTCTCACCATCAATAGTGCGAAAACTTGCATAGTGAAAATTAGAGTATGTCTCCACTCGAAGATGATCATGTTGTGAGTAAAGAAGATTGTGGCATAGATAATATTTTGAATATTGAGGAAGTTGTACAGCTACTCGCTATTGAATCTCGTGGAGAGGATGCATGAATTGGCTTAAGAGAAAAGTAGTGTAGGTGATATCATGGGGAGTCCCAGTCAAATAGATAGGTTTTTCGAGCAAATGACGATAAGCCTAGGAATTTTTAAGGAAAGAGGAAGATGAATCCTAAAAGAGTGGCTTGTTGTCGATATGAGAAGATTGAGGCTTGCATCTTAGAAGGCTACCCTCTCAAAAGAAGATAAAGACATATTTCCTTTGATCCAAGACCAATTGACCAGATAGGTAGGCAAACTCAATCCCAAGGAAGTGCTTGGGGTGTCCCAAATCTCATATCATAAAGTGCTAATGTAAAAATTCTTTGACTTGGTTGATCCCATAGAGGTCATTGCCTACAACCAATATATCATTATCATATATAGAAACAATAATGCACCTGACAGAGTTAGTCTTCTCAAGGATTGTGGGTTCCACCTCGCATGCAAAGAAGCCTTGCTTATGGATAAGTTTAGTGAACGTGGTGAACCAAATCCACAAACTTTGTTTAAGACCATAAACCTCTCGACGAAGATCAGTTATCTTGTCGAACTCCCCCTCAACCTCATAACTAGGAGTTTGCTCCTTATAGATCGTCTCCAATTAATCACCATAGAGAAAGGCATTGGAGATGTCAAGCTACTGGAGACTCCATCGTTGGTTAATGGCCACAAAAAAGATAATGCAAACAAAATTGAGGTGACTAATAGGAGAAAAGGTCTCTTGATGGTATGAAAAACATGAGCCACCAAGCATGCCTTATAAAGATGGATTTCTCGTTTGAATTATATTTGGGGGGGGGGGGATTGAAAACCCATCTTCACGAGACAATATTAATGTTTTGAGGGCAAGAAACAGGTAACCAAGTACCATGACAAACGAGAGTTGCATATTCCTCATCCATAACAGCTTTCTAGTGAGGCACCATGATAGCATCTCAGTCAAACCCAAGCATCAACTCAACAACAAGGGCAAGAGCAAAGGAAGGAAGGAAGGAAGGAGGGATGTAATATATAATAATTAACAAAAAGAGAAATGAGATGTAAGGTACAAGCACACATACATTTATGTAGGACAATAGGCAAATGAAGATCATCAAGAGGCAAGGACAAAGATGTCGGATCCATAGATGAGGAAGTGGATAGGTTAGGTGGCAGGGCAAAAAGTGAAGCTACAGATAGAAGCATGAGTGGCAAAGGAGAAAAGGTAGAGGATGGAGAATATGAGGCCAAGAGTAAAGGAGGGGTAGCAGAGGATAGGGGATAAAGGGTAGCAAGGTGAAGGATGGCACTTGAGAGGATGAAGATGCAGCTATGAGTTGGCCAATGAGTGTGAGTGACAAAGCTAACGAAGGAGTAAGTGCAAGTACACTAATGTATTGTGAAGACTTCTAAAACCTGACATCAACTAGGACAACACATTTTTGTTGGTCTGAAAAATAAACTCGATAGCCCTTGTGTGTTCTAGATAGTCAACGAATAACACCCTTAAGCGTTCGAGGGACAATCTTAGATTTGATGGTGAAGTGATCTTGAACAAAAGCCTCCAAACCAAAGGCACGAGATGAAAGATGAAAAATTTCACAATAAAAGTGGAGTCAAAGAAGGGGAACTTCACCAACTAAGGGAGAGGAGGGGAGCTGGTTGATAAGGTAAGTGAAGGTAACGATGGAATAGGACCATAAATAATGAGGAACTCCCATCTCAAAGAGTATTGTGCAAGTCATTTTGTTGAGACATGTGAGGGCACCTTGTTTGATGAAGGATATAATTTGTCTTGCAATACTCTTGTAGTTCCATCTGTACAAAACTTGAGAGCATTGTCATTATGAAGTACTTTAGGTGTAACAAAATACTATGTAAAAATCTCTTGCTTTAATTGGCGAACACGTGCAAGCACTTAGGTGCAGTCTTTGAGCAGGTAGGTGACAAAGCGAATCTGTGTTGTCATTTAATTCACACAAAATCATGTCAAAACTAATACCAAACTCACCAATTTTATCAAATAATCACGAATTAAGGAGTATAGTGGTGAAGAAGGGTCGATTCCATGGAGAATTAGGGTAATTTGAGATGATCTTTTGAAATTCGATCAAATCGGATGATGACTCATGTTGAGAAATTAGGGAAATTGATATTTTTGGAAAAAGGACTTGAAAATGAATCCATGGAATACAAAGTCATTGAATTTAGATCAAGATTCGTTGAAAAATCATCAAGTGAATAAGAGAGAATTTTCTAAAATTGAAAATCATGAAAAACCGAAATTAAAATGGACTAAAATTACGATTCAAAATAGAAATCTAAAGCTATATGAAGAAAGATTATGATGAAACACAATCTCTAACCCAAGATTGCGCTCGAATTGATCCAATTGCTTGCTGAATCATAGGATTTTCATTCTTGAATTCAAAAAATGATTCTTGATGTTCAAGAGCCGATTTGTTCCTATTCTCTCAACAAAATTTCACTTTCAAGCACTCTGTGGACGCGAAAAATGAGTCTAGAAGCTATTGGAAGCAAGAGATTCAAGGGATTTGGTGTCTAAACAGTTCGACTACTCGAATTTCCGTTCGACTTTAAACAGTTCTCTAAACAGTTCGACTACTCGAATCTCTAAACAGTTCGACTTTACAATGTCGAAGAACACCTCAATTTATAGGGTGAATTGGGTGTAACTTTCCGATCGAGCTTTAAATCTTTGATTAATGGCTCTGATGAAATGCACGATTGCGAATCGTTACGATTAAGTCGTAGTCGTTGGATCTCAGATGGACCGTCAAGCTGGAGCCACGTTACGGGTGTTATAAGTAATGCATCAAACCGTCGTCATTTGATCTTGATCTGACTCTCTAGATATGTTTTGTCAGTTTTAATCTCAGTCGTTATAACTCCTCAGATCACTGACTGAGATTAAATCATTTTAAAATGATTCACCGGCGAGTAAAGATTGTACAGCGTACCCCCTCCTCCTCCCCCCCCCGCGATTAATCGCGCCATCGGACGCTCCAGATTTTGCCACGTCATATGTGCGATTATAAAATTGATTTGAAATTAAGTTAATCAATTTTAAATTCATAAAAATTTAGAAAAATTCAGAAAAAATCCTTGAAAATTAGAAAATTCATATCTTTCAAATATATAATTCCAAATTAATCCAAATTTATTTCATTAGATCAGAAATGAAATTATATATCATTCTAAAAATTCAAATTTAATAAATAACAAGAGAATAAATTTCTATTTCAAAAATTACACTCATTTCTTTTAGATTTTAAAACTTAGAAAACATATATGTACATTAAAAATGATTTTTATTATTATTTAACCTTAAAAACTAATTATAATCTCAAGTAAAGATGGATTATGAAAATATTATCCTTAATTCATCATAATTATCCCTAAATCAATGCATTTTTAGATTATAATGACTTTTTCATGGAACGATAGATACACACTAAAAAAATATATAATAACATGCATTAGAATGGAATTTTTTATGCCTTAATTTGCATTAATAATAATGTATTTTCATGTTTAATTAGCATGTTATCAGTAGGCCCATGAGATACATGAGTAATAGTCAATAAGAAGAGGTAGTAGTGAAAACCAAGGACGAATTGTAATCATGATGATTCCCACACATCACAATGAACCAAATCAAAAGTGTTTTTTCTTAGAATGGATTCCAAATGATGGTAAGTAGAAATATAAGGTTTTCCCATTTCACATGACTCAAATTGAAAGGGTTCAACTGAATACTAGCGAAGAGCCTAGAAAAGTTTAGATATACCAAGTTGTCCTAGGCGATGATGCCATTAAAGAGAAGATGGTTTTTGAGAAGGAAGGCGAGATAGACCGGAAGAAGGAGAGATAGATATAAGCTCACAAAGTCCTCATTCATTCTCACGCCCCAAATCAATCCTTATCCCCAAATATAAATCTTGAAAAGACAATAAGTAAGGGAAAAAATTAGCAAAATAGAAAAGGGTTTTTGTGATAGCACTAATGGATAGGTTGATGGGAAAGTTACAGACATAAAGGACATCAAATAAGGAAAGAAAGATGTAGGATTGCCTTGTGAAATAAAAATAATCTGAAGTTTAGGCAATTTGTGAGGACAAAAAAGAAGGGAAGAGGTGTTTGACATGTGGGAAAGCGCCCCCATGGCAATAATCCAAGGCCCAAAGGAGGATGCTGAACAAGTGGTACTTAAGCTGGTAGTAGAGGCATGGTGTGAGGTGTGAGCCAGCTATGTTGGCTTGTGCCAATGCATAAGGCGATCAAAATCCTCACAAGAGAGAGTAATCATAGGGGTGCTCCAAAGATGCCATGGACAAAGCCGGTAGAAGGGGAGGCACAGAGGGGGTCACCATATGTGAAGGGGCATTGCCAAAATTTTGCCAATACTTGTCAAAATGATGTCTAACTTTGTCACAATGCTCACAAGACATCTTTCCTAGAATTCTCAGCTCTAGTCACGACCATGCCCATGAGACCAGCCACTCCCACCTCCATGGCAAGCCGGGGGTCCCGAGGGTGACAAAGGCAATGGAGTAAGATGCTAAAGTGTGAGCACATCCCGATGCCATTGATCAAGGAAGAAAATCCAACATTTGCTTTGCAGCATTGGAGGCTTCTGCAAATGAGGGAAGAGTAACTCCACTAAGAATGACACCTCGAATCTAAGAACTAATTAATGGCTAAAATAGAGTTGAGGAAGAGTTCTACAATGAGCTCCTCACGGTAACATGACTGTGTTGCCATGTCAAGGGTAAAAGCGTGATAGACCTCAACATGAGTGAGAAAACCCTCATGTTGAATATCTTCTCCAAGGTATCAACTATGAGAGCTATATTACTTGAAGAGCTATACATCCGAGCCCATTAATTCTAGATTTTCTTCGATGGGCTCAAGAGTTCCATGGGTTTCCTAAGACGTATAATGACCTATCTAAGCATCTAATTAGTGACCGCACAATTACAAGCGATTCAATCGGCAAGAGTGGAATCATCGGGCGACAAGGAATCCTCCATGATGAAACATTCGTAACCATAGCTTTTCAACAAATGCTCGAAACTGGTCGACTAACGTATCATTTTATGCGGTCGTTAAAAAACACAAACAAAGATATAAGATCAAGCATAGTGTAAAGATCAGGTCGATGCACAGAGAACACGGTTGACTTTGATCGCAAAGTTGACTTGGTCAAACTTAGGTTTAATTAAGGTTTTTAAGAAGTAAAATCATAAGATTATGAATGAAAATGATAGAATTATATCAGAGAAGATATTTTAAGAATTTAGAAAATGATTTTAAGAAGAAATGTTAAAAGTCAAGGTCAAAGCCTTGACTTTGACCAACAGTTGACTTTCTAAAAAATCAGAGAATAAAAAGAGCTTCAAATATTAAGAAAATTATATATTTAAAAACTAGAGAGAAAATGGAAATTTTTGATATATAATTCGTGATTTTTCAAGAAGAATTGGATTTATTATGAATTATTGAAAATCAAAGATAAGAAAAATCCCGAAATGAACACTTCGGTGTAAATCTTCAAATTGACTAACCAAATGATATTCAAATCTTAAAATTCATATATGAATGGAAAGCTAACAACCATAGGATTCTAAAGAGACTAAAATTATCAAATTTCAACTTATATTTTAAAAGTAATTGCACCCACAAATCAATGCCCAAATTCAGATTGAAAATGAATAGTAGATAGTCATTCGATCAAATGATGCAACAATTCGTGATCAATCCTACATTAATCCAATCGAAATTGAGTCTAGGAAGTAGGGGGATCGTGAAGAACTCAAGATATGCCTTCAAAATTGCTTAATTGCCTCATGATTAATCAAGAGTTGAGTTACAAAGAGAGAAAGAACACCACTTTATAGAAAAAGTCCGCGATAATCGCAGACCGTCTGATTCAGTGAAGACCGATCGACGACCACGATCGTGCGATTATCATGGACCACGATCCCATGATCCCACGATCTCGTCATCTTTCGCCTATCCGATGAAGCCATGTGTCACGCTGAGCTTCACTGAGGACGTGATTGAATCTCAGCAGTCCACCATCACTTAAGTGGCGATTAGAGCACGTGTTCTTATGATGATCGGGTGGACTGGAATCCACCTGATTAATGCTCCTGACTTAACGTGATTGATTCAATGTGCCAACGTTTCTCCACGTGTCCTGAAAACTTAAGAGATAGATTAGTCCCACACGGGAGAAAAAGCCAGAAAACATGCGTATAAATGGTGGGGCAATATAACGCAAATGCGTTATGGCCCCAATACCTGAGCCCACTATACACGTGGGCCCATCATCTGCCATCCTTATACGCTCATGCCATGTAGGTGCCACCCGGGCGTCCGTGTGGATTCGCGTGGCCCTACCACACATCCGTGCCACATCAGCTCCACGCAAGGACTCGTGTGGGTCCTTGTGGCGCTGCCACGTGGCCTTGCATGCCATGTCGCATCCGTGGGGGTCCCACGTTCTGCCACGTCAGCCCGCGGTTCCTGCAGGAAATAAACCCTCTTTTTTGCCATTTTTTAAAATAATTGAAATCCGTAAAAATCAAAATAAATTCCAAAAAAATCCAAAAAATTCATAAATCAATATCTTTAAAAATATAACTCCTTTTGACTCAAATTTTCTCCATTGGCTCACAAATTTATTTCTTTTTAATATCATGCATCTAAAATAAATTAAAAGAAGAATATAAGGTTAATTCAAAATAAACTTAAATGATCCTTATAAGAAATGTATTTCATATCATCCAAACATTCTCTTCTTAAAATTAATTCTTCTAATCATCTACTAAAGTCAAAGTAAATCAAGGAAAGTAATTAATTTCTATTTATTTAACCTTGCAAAAGATTAATCATCAACAAAGTACATAATTAACCCTAAATTATGCATAAATATGGACTTTAGTAAAATGACATATCAATGGAGAAAATTCATAAAAACTATGATAACATGCATCATAATCACATAAAATAAGCATGAATATTAGTTAAATAAGATAAGAATTTAAGTTAAATATGCATGTTATCATCGACTAAGTGAGATAATTTATACCATTGAAAAAGATAAATGGCACCACCACCATTGAAGAACGTCCTACTGTGGAGCTGTGCTTTTCTCTAGTCATGCTCCCAAAAAAAGGAGGGGACAAAAATAATCATAGAGCCACTCGACCCGACACCATGTCACCTACTCTTCACTCCTACAGCCAGAAGAGAAAAACCTTGTAGGGCTATGCCCATCCTTAAGAGTGACGTTCCTTCAGTTAGGCACAAGGTGTGAAAGGTAACAATAGGCAACAAAAAATATCGATGGCACGAAAAATTCCTATTGTGGCAGATTTGACTGGGGAGCCTTCACCACGGCAAGGTGCAGCACTACATGGCAGCTGTCTTCCTGCTGGGCGTGAGTGGGGCATGTTGTAGTTGTGGAAATCATGGCAAATCCAATTGGAGGGCGATGCTCTTTAGGTTAGGCATGACTAGGGCAAGTCATGGCTAGGAAAATGCAGCAAATCTAGCTAGGCACAACATTGCAGAGCGGCGTCTTCTAATTGGGTGCAAGGCACAGCGAGCAACAATGAACCTAAGCAATGTGATGCGATGCAAGGTGATGAATTCTAACCATAGTGGATCTGATTGGGGAGGCTCTACAAGGTAGCACTCTTCGTGTTGTGCTCAACGACAAGTCGCAGTTGGAGAAATGGCAACAAATCAATTTGGGCAAAAGCAAGGCAGCAAAAGAGGCAAAGAGGTAGATTTGGGCACACCCTTTGGCTGGCCATCACTCAAGCAGTGGGATGGTGTGGCAGCTGGGTAATACAACAATGCTAGGTTAGAAATGCAATGGTGGTGGACTGGCTAGGCTCAAGGGCATTGGTAGGTAGCAATAGTGCCGGTGAGATCCTGATGTGCAGGGTAGCACAAGGGCAAAAGGGGGTTGGGTGGCTATGGAGTAGAGCAGCAGTGGCGGCAAAAAGTATGTGATGGATATTATGTGGCCTGTAAGCCAGCCACACCTCTATATATCTCACTTATATTAATTGAAAATGAAATTTATTTGTTATCATTCTTATATGATGTTTGCAATAAGTCTATAAACATATTCCATGACAAGCTAAGTTATGATGAGATCATTATTACAATGATTGCTAATCTTTAAACATATGTTCTAAACATTCCTATTCAAGGGATATTTGAGAAGGACATCAAATTAGCTAGAAATAATAGAATTATCTTATCCGACTCATATAATGAGTATGGTGGATCCTGTAGTCATCAGTATGGTGACACCAAGGATAGATAGTAGGTGCTCTTTAGAGAGAGAGTTCACTGAATTGATCTCAATAATTCCGTGAATGGTATTATACCTCAATGTCAATCAAGTTGATTCATGTCGTGGTTGTGTATGTGTTCCTTTGACTTGAAACACCAAAGACATCGTATGGATAGATGACCATGTTTTGACTATGACTTAAAAATTCTTATCCATAGGATATCTAAAATGATAGATATTGGGTACAACATGAAGTTCTTGAAGTTAATTGTGAGGTAAATATAAGATCATCTGCCCTCAATATTTGAGGAGATTCACTCAAGGAATGCAACGTGATGAAATCCTTGGCCAAGGTAGTAGAAGTATAAGAGAAGTAGTTCCTAATGATTTCCTCCACGCGTTGGTACTAACTTGGTTGACCGATTAGGGTTTGACAGTTGATCATATTGTAAGTCATTCATGAGTCTCATGCAAATGAAAGATTATAAATACATGACAACCAATGATAGCAAGGTTCTATACAAGAGTTCTTGCATACTATATATCTCCTAAACTACGTGATATAACTCGATACCTAATGGACTAACAACTCGACTAATCGATTGGGTTAAATTGATCCTTGATTAATTAATCTATATTTTGATGTAGATAATAAATAAAGGTTAAACAATAAGATGTTTTTTTCTGTAGAGTTATTAACTAGTGAGATATATGGACCTATAGGGTCACACATAAGTTTTATTGATGTTAATTGAAATATGAGGGTTTTTATGAGAAAATCAACATACCAAATGTCTATAAATAGGAGGAGAATGACCACAACTCAAAAGTACCCATGCAAGAGTTATGAGAATTCTCTTCTTTCTTCTCCATCTCTCTTTGTGACGAGCTTTGAAAGTGAGATCTAACCATCCAAAGATTGTGTGGATACTACTAGAGGCTAGACACTTGAATAGCATTTAAGAGCTCTTTTAAGTGAACCTTATAAGTATGTTTTCACATACATAATATATGATAGGATAATCTATTCTTGGTGCCTTGATATTTTGAATAATTTATTCAGTGTATTTGATTGCATTTGATTATTTGATCAAAGGTTTGAAAGGCTTATTGACTCAAATCCCAAATGTATGGAGATAAATGCAGAGGACATTAGTGAAGATAGAGGTGACAACGCAAAGCAAAGAGAAACACGTTTGTGTTCTCAACCCTAGAGCTCTAGTACAAGAGAAGACTTTGAAAACCAAAAGACCTTCCTTGATCACAAAGGAGAGGTACATGTGGTTATATAGAGAGCAATAGAGAGAGAGAGAGAGGAATTATAATAGTACCATTATACCCACTTACTCTCACATACATGATTTGGTTCATGCATTGACTTTGAATTTGAGGAACATTGAATGGAATTTCTAAGAGATATTATGTGGCTTACAAGCCAATCACAGTTCCATGTATCTCGTCTATGTTCATTGAAATGAAATTTATTCGTTATCATTCATATGTGATGTTTATAATGAAGTCCATGAGCATTTTTAATGACTAAGTGAATTATGATGAGATCATAATACAATGATTACTAGTCTTTAAAAAAATATTTTAAATATTCATATTTGTGGGATATTCGAGAGGGACATCAAAGTATCCGAAAAGAATAGCACTATCCAATCTGACTTATATGATGAGTATGACTGATCTTGTAGCCATCAGTGTAGAGACAATAAGGATATATAGTGGGTGCTGTTTGGAGAAAGAGTTCACTGAATTGATCCGTATGAATCCCTAAATGGTAATTATACCTAACTATCAATCAAGTTGATTCATGTCACGATTGTGTATGTGGTCCTTTGACTTGAGACACCAAAGACATCTTGTGGATGGATGATCATGTTTCTGATTATGACTTACGAATCCCTAACCACAGGATATCTAAAACGTCATGTATTGGATACTACGTGAAGTCCATGAAGATGATTGTGTGATACATATGGGATCATCCGCCCTTGGTATTTGAAGAGATTGACTCAAGAAATGAGATACGATAAAATCCTTGGCCAAAGTAGTAGAAATATCAGAGGAGTTCCCGATGATTTCTTACTCGCATTAGTACTAAGTTTAGTGGCTGATTAGGGTTGAATAGTTGACCATACCCTAAGTCATTCATCAGTCTTGTGCGGATGAAGGATTATGTATATATGGTAATCAATGTCTGAAAGGTTTCCATAAGTGAGTTCTTACATACTCCATATCTCCTAGAGTACGTGGTATAGCTTGGCACCCAATGAGCTGGCAACTCAACGTATCGATTAGATTAAATCAATCCTTGATTAATTAATCTAAATGTTGATATGGATAATTAATTATAGTTGAATAATAATGTGTTATTTTTTCTATAGAGTTATTAACTAGAGAGATATATGAACTTAGAGGGTCACATACATAAGGTCTATGGATGTTGGTGGATATAGACATAATTATGAGGGTTTTTATGAAAAATCCACATGCCAAATGTTTAAAAATAGGGACAAAACAACCACAACTCTAGGTGCGCATGCAAGACTTGTAAGAATTCTCTCCTTTATTCTCTTTCTCTCTTGGTTAAGAGCTTTGAAGAGGAGATCCAACCATTTGGAGATTGTGTGGATACTACTAGAGGATAGAGACTTGAATAGCTTCAAGAACACCCTCAAGGAAACCCTGTAAGTATGTTTTCTCATACATACTAGATGATAGGATCATTTGTTCTTGGCACCTCATTTGAACATCCGATTTAATCTATTCCACTGTAATGGATGTTTTGATCAAAAATTTGAAAAGTTTATCGACCTCAGAACTCAACAATGTCTTGTTTCATTTCCTTAAAAAATGATGTAGAATGAGGTGTATAACACATGATTAAGCACATTCGAAACTTTGGATAGATGGGGTATTATGCATGTAATGTTAAACTAACGTAATGCATGGATAAAATTTTAATAAATCTTTGACCATTGACTTGAACCAACACTTCAATGATTAATTTTTATTTCAATTGGTTCTAGTATCACATAGAGATTTAATGATTGACTAGATGGAGGAGGCTCACTTTTTCTTTCTTCCTTTTTAGTTTCTGATCAAGGCTAGAAACTTCATGTGCAAGGTTGAACTCTTTAAATTTTTCCATTTCTCTTTTGAGGAAACTTAAAAGGCTATTTGTAACCTATAATGAAGCCTCTTATATAACTAATGCATGGATAAATTGATTAAGTTCTTGACCTCATTATTGTATAACTCAAAGAATCCCAAGGAAAGTTGGAATCAAAATTTACCTAAACTGAAGTGTTTCCATGTGTGTATTTTTGTTTATTGTACCTCATTATTGTATACCTTAATAGAACTACAGCATTGGGCTCATCATCACTTTATATATTTGGCTTGCTCCTATAGGAAAAAAATCATCTCATATTATACGTGATATTGCTACATGGAGGTGATCATTAATAACATATGATTTATAATTGAGATTACATGATTATTAGTGCATTTTAAGTCATAATTCATATGTTACTCATGCATGTTATCATGCTTTGAGTGCATATTCATCATGCTAGGTAATTTTTAACTACAATATCAAAGTGCATTATTTCAGGGGTTAATCATGTACAAATCAAGAGTTGAATTTTAAATAGATTATCCCAACTCTATATTTTCATGTATAATTTGCATGTTATCATGTGGTAGATGACATGGCACATGCGCTTAAATGGTAGGATTTATAATATAAAAGAGATGAGAGGAGATGAAGAATATAGATATGATAGATATGGGAGGAGAGGTTAATGTTAACGGCGATGAGGAGTTTTGATGCGGAAAATAAAGAATATGGATCAAGAAGAGAAAAGATAGGATAATAAGAGAGATTATATAATAGAGAAATATGAGTAGGCGGTAGAGAAGAAGTAATGCATAGATAGAATATGTCAGTTTAGTTCTCGGAAAAGATAAGAGACGCGACAGAAATCGGTAGAACCCTTATCGGTCAACGTTGGACTTATAGACGATTTTAGGAGAACTATTAAACACGTTTAAAAGAAGTGAGGATGAATACCTGACGGAAGAGAAAAGCGATGCTCCCGAATCGCTCCACTGATCTAGGATTGCCGTCGTTTTCTTCTGATCGTGAAATGGATGAAAGAGAAAAGAAACGGGGGAGAAAAGATAGGAGGATAGAATCTCGAAGAGAGGTCTGCGGAAGACGGAATGGAGGAGAAACGAGGAAATACAGTGAAACACAAAGGTAAAAGTATCCGGTAACCAATTTATCAATAAAACAACATATTTCTTTCTTCTACATTCGTTTCTTTTATAGAGTAAGGAAAGTGGAGAGGTCAGGACGAAGAGATGCTTCAGGGAAGGGGGGGGGAAGGCAGTTCGGCGGTTGCACCTCTTCGTTTGACGTGGTCGTCGCGTGGTGGAATGACGTGCGATCTTCCAGTTGAGGGTACTCTTGTCTTGACGTGGTGAGGGAGCTCGATGAAGTTGGTGACATTCGCAAACAGGATTGACGGAGTTGGTTGATCCTTCAGAATTTGGATTTATTGACGCGCTCAAGAGGTGATGCAGACGATCTTCGTTTGATTAGATCGTAGTCGGGAGATGTCCATTCTTGACTCTTGACTTCATTTTCTTCAAGTCTTTCCGGGCGTCATTTTCAGTTGTGTTCGCGTCGGAGGGGCGTCGATATCCTACTTCTATTCGTCTTGCGTCTAAGGTTTAGATAAGATAGGGAGTGGTTGGCATCGATAGTGTGGTAGTTTGATCTTCGATGTCGAGAGTTCCCTTGAATGAAGTGAGGAGAACGCTGAGACTGGCGAAACTGATTTCCCGAACGTGAAGTCTGTGCTGCTGATCCTGCGGAGGAGCCGAAAGAGGATACTGGCGTTAGCAGGAGTAGCGTTCACGGGAGAATTCCCGGTCGAGGGAGCTGGCATTTGCTCCGGTTTCCTCCCTTCTTGCACGCCTCCTCGGGTCCTCTTCCCTCAATCGCTCTACGCTAGATGATATAGACACCTAACGTGGACGTGGTAGAAGCACTCGAGACTGTGCACGTCGCAGAATTGCTCGCGTTGCGTGTCAGAAATGAACCCGCACTGCAGGGTCGTCCGATCGTGGTGCTGCGTATCCGGGAATGAAGGTGGTATGTCGTGGTGCTGCGTATCCGATCATGGTGTCACGACTGTCACGATCGTGGTGTTGACGACAGGGTCGAACTGTCACGATTGTGGTGCTTCATAGGGGTTTTTTTAGCCGTGAAAATGTTGCAGGTGAGATCGACTTTCGTGGTTGTTATCTTAAAGATAGCTCCTTGTATCTTTCGCTATGGGATTAGCGTCACGTGGTAGTCTTCTTCCAATTCCTCAGAGTTGGCTTTAGTCATCTTTTCTTTAATTTTCTCAAGATATCCGAGGAAGACTGATGGAGAATTCTCCCAAAACACGAACACAAGGGTTCCTATAGAACCAAGATATGCATTAAGGAAGAGAACCCACCCCCAACTACAACAACATGCCCTTCTCTTCCTCATCCAAAAGTTTGAGAAACTCACAATCCATGAAGTGAGTGACAAAGACCTCTCTAAATCTCTAAAAGAGAGTGTAGACCCAATGGGGATTACCTCCCCTCCTCTCCCATTTATAAACTGATCTAAAGATTGACTTGGTCAAAAAAAATTAACTTTTATCCTTAGATACCTAGAACTCTTTGAAGACCAAGTCAACCACCTTTTTACCTTTGATATAGGTTCCTAATTGTCCATACCACATCCACCATATCATAGGTACCTTGTATATTTGTAAAATAATGATCTCAAGAAATCAATAGGAATCCCTTTGTTATCCCATTCCTCTCTCTTTGAAAGCCACCTCTAAGTAGAAAGTTTTTAGAAGAGATCTATATGTGATATCTAGTGGAAGAAGCTATCTTTTATTGAACCTCAAGACAAAACCTTGCATCAATAAAACCATGCAGTCATAAACAGAAGAACCTCTCAGCAAAGAAGATTATGATGAAGATAATTGACATGAAGACCACTTAAGATGACAACTCAGCATGAAGGGAATCAGATTGAAGAAAGCTACCTTGAGAATCAATCTCCAATTTGTCCAAGATTTCCAAAGAAGTATCAAGACCTGCAGTTCAACACCCTTCAACAATTATAACAGCAATGATAATTAAAATCCTTCATGAAGATACAACCTCCTCGACGATGAAGACCAGAAGAGGAAGATCTCCATCGGAATGATGATCACGTCATGAACATCTCCAATAACGCGACAGTCAGCTTCTTTGAATTCGAGGATATATATATATATTTTTTGTTCGAAGGCTTAACTGGACAACAAGCTCAGCAGTCAACTCCTTTGAAGCAAAGAATATCCACCTTTGACTTGAAGGCAGGATCGGACAGGAAGAGCGTCTCCAACACCCGACGAAAATGAAGATTCGGCCGAAGACTCTTACAGCTTCCAATGCAAGATCACGCAACTCAAGAGCCCTGATATCAACGCTGTTGACCGATCAACTTCAACCGAGATCCCAAGGCTTCCCATGACATCGGGTTCACCGATGAGAAACATTTCAGTTATCCTCTCTCCGTCAAGCATCAATTTAATAGAACTTACTCGAAGAAGCGAAACCGAGTTCTCATATCTTTCCTGCTTACATGGAGTATTAAAAGCAATTCGACGTCACGAAGAGAATCCCACAACTTCCAGAATGATAACTGCCAGTGCGACGCTAACTCACGTCTCTTCGGTTTTCTCTATTCCTCTCTATAAAATGACGATTGTAACAGAGATAAAACATAATATTATTGAATGAAAGATTTGGTTCTTGGTTACCTTGGCTACTCCTTGGGTTCGCGTTCATCCCGTATTTCCATCGACCCCATCTCGCATCATCTTCGTCGCCCGAGTTCTACCCCCCTATTCTATCCTCCCTCTCTTCTATCGCTTTCAATTCCTACCGTCAGAGATTTGCTGAGGAAATCCGCATCAGTTGACGATTCCAGGAGCATCGCCTCTTCGCCGACTCAGGTACTCATCCTCAATTTCAATACAGGGATAATGTTCCATCCCAAAATCTAAAGTCCAGCGTTAGAATCTCTATCCTCCCTATCGTCTCACGTCATCTTATAATTTTCTGCTGCCCTCTCATCCCTTCCAATATCCTATCGCCTTTCGCCCTCTTTCCTTATTTTCTACAATATAATATACACTACTTCTTCCACTATTTCTCTGTCATTTCATCTGCTACCGCATCACATCTATTTTAACACTATCCTCTCTTCGCAAACTCTCTCATCCCTCTGTGTTTTCTCCTAACCGAGGCTATCCACCATCATATAACCCCGGTCGTGATCTATTACCCCACAATATATCTATTATCTCCCTTTATCTATTTTACTTGCTTCATACACTTTATTATCCAAATCTCTTCTCCTCTTATCATAACCTTCATTTCCCTATTACGTTCACTGATTTAAAATTCTAAATTATCACGGATATCAATTCATAGATCCTCCATTTACTGGTAGGATTATTTCTCTACTATCTTTATCATCATTCACATCATCATATTTCGAAATATCCTACATCAAAGACGCTGCGGGAATTCATTGGCCTTTTGACGCAACTGTTCTCATAATCTTAGTAGACCTCGGTCGGCTCTAAGATCCTTCAGAATTCATGGCAAATTGTTTCATTTGGATGGTTTCAATACATCTTCATGGAGTTAATGACAACTGAAGAATACGATGTGAGATCTCTTGGCTCGCTTTGTATTAGAACCGAAATATCCTCACTGAGTTAAAACCATAGAAACTTTATTTGGCTGGGAGATAGTTCTCCTTGTTTGAAGTGTTCTTTATAGTTCTCATAAATGGCTTCATATGTCTTCAGTGTTCTTTTAAAAGTCATGGTGATGTTGCTTCATAGGGATAGCTTCATGTATCGTCGAAATTCTGAAGATGGTAGCTCTATAATGTTTGTTTATGTTGAGTTGTCTTCATAATAATCTTGGGTAATTAGGAAAGAGACCTTTGATGACCGTCTTCATTTTGATAGCTCTCGTCATGCTGATTTTGAAATATAAATGCTTGATCAGCTTTGAATTTAGGATCTTTTTGCATGGGAGATTGATTTGAAGTAGAATCCGATGGCGGTGCTTCCATAAATACTAATAATTAGATCTCTCCTAAATTCTATCTAAAAGGTGGTTTTCAAAGAAGTAAGGAAATGTAATAACAAAGATGTTCCTATTAATTTTCCTTGAGATCATTACTTATAACTATACAAGGTTCCTATGATATAGTGGATAAGGTTTGGAAAATAAGGACTCTATATCAAGGTAAAATGGTGGTTGACTTGGTCCATTCAAGGGATTATAGTTATCGAAGGATAAGGATTTAAATGCTTTGACCAAGTCAATCTTTAGATCAATATAAAATAGAGGAAGGAGGGAAGATCATTCCCTTAAGATGTACACTCTATTTATTTATTTAGAGAGGTCTTCTTCATCCATTTAAGGAATGGATAATTTCTCAAATTGGTAGATAAGGAGGAGGAGGATAGGTTCACTTAGAACCCTTGTGTTCATGTTTTGAAATAATTCTCCATCATTTGAAGACGATCGTCGGCATTCAAAAATCTATTTCTCCCTATTCTCTCCATGAAATCTCACTTTTAAACACTCCTTGGACGTGGAAATGAGTCTAGAAGCGAAGGAAAGCAAGAGATTCAATGATTGAGATGTCTAAACAGTTCGATTACTCGAAACACATCTGAATCCTTTACATCGTCAAAGAACATGTATATTTATAAGGAGAATTGCGCGTAACCGTCGGATCGAGCTTTTAATCTTCGATCAACGGCTCTAATAAAACACATATATTTGAATTATTACATTTAAATCGCTTTTTTTGGATCGAAGATGGACTATTGAGATTTTGCAACATTGCGCCTGAAGAAGAAATGTGTGAAATGCATGTCGTTCGATCTTCATTTGATGCTCTGGATGCATCCACGTGCCCACGGGGTCCACCACACGGTTTTAATCTCAATATTTATAACTCCTTTGATGAATGGCTGAGATTAAACTATTTTAAAATGATTCGTCGACAAATCACAATGTGCCGTGTACCCCCCTCACCGAGGTGATGATTGATGATCATGATTAAATCATATCATCGGATGCTCCACATGTTGCCACGTCACTTACGCATAAAAACATAAAAGAATAGCCCCACATGGAAAAAATAATTGAAATACGACATGTTTATAAGATATGCTTAATTAGTGAGTTAGCTCTAATCTTGAATAGGATGCTTTATCTCACTAATTACACATGCGCGCGAACGCGCGCACATGCACACACACATACGTGTGCACCATGTGGAGCGAGCGAAAATGGCATCACCACGTGGCGGCATATACTAAATTAAACATAATTAATCATGAATTTAAGTGAGTTTGTCTGTAATTTTGATATGTGGATGTGTGTATTTGATGATGGCACAATCATGATTTGTCAATCATCCTTTTTGGCATGTTTGTTTGAAGGTCCCCTAAAAAAGTTGGGATCTTTCTCATTTTAAACATTATTCTAAATTTTGTTTTTGATTAGAGGCATCACATCCCCCTTTCACATATCACCTATTTATAATGTTGGCAAAATTTCACCCATGACTGAACTCCTTTAGTACCATCAATTTTCAAGCTAGTCATTCAATAGACTTCAGATTTGGCAAATATTGACTATCTTGACATTTCTAAAAAAAATGTTAGGTTGATCTCATTGATCAGTAATTAGGGTTGGGGCATTTGAATTTTATATATTTTAGAATCAGATGTAATTGGGCAATAAAAGGTTTATTCCTAATTTTTTTTAGGACTTCGCTATCGGGGCAACCGGGTTGCCCCGAAGGAATCTTGGGCAACCAAAAAGGGGGAAATTTTTTCCCGCCTGGGCATCCAATTAAACGGGGGAACCTGGTTTTTCCCCCCTCCCTCCCTCTCTCTCTCTCTCTCTCTCTCTCTCTCTTCCATCGCCCAGCCCGGCCGATGCCTCCGTATCACGCCACCGCCTCCCGCCGAGGCCACTGCCCCCGCCGCCTCCCGCTGCCACAGCCGGCTCTCTCTCTCTCTCTCTGTCTCTCTCTTCCATTCCCGCCAGGTTGATGAAATCCTTTGTAGACTCTCTATGGGGGCGAAATCCGGCGAGCGGCTCGGTAGGAGCGGGTCAACGGGTGAACGTCTCAGGGAGACCCATGTATGATCTCTCTCTCTCTCTCTCTCTCTCTCTCTCTCTCTCTGATGGCGAGCGGGACCCATCGCCACCATTGCGGGAGACATCGACGATACGAGTTCACCGTATAATTATGTTCTTTATTTTTCGTAGTTCCTTCTCTAAAAATTTCGGGCCTTTTGTGTTTAGCGGGCCCGATTATTGTCCCTCTCTTTTAATTCCCCTCTTAGGGTTCATTGGGCCTTTTCTTTTAGGCCCAAATGAGTCCTATGGTCATGTGTGTGTGTGTTGGTCTTTGTTTGGGAGCTTTCTTTTGGTTTGGGCCTCAAGTGGGCTGACGGGACGAAACCGCGAGGTCGTCGATTTCACACGGTCTCGTGTCAAAAATAATACCGAACTTACCAATTTGGGGAATTAAGAGAGAATTGAGGGGTATAATGGTAAATACGGGTCGAATCCACAGGGAATTTAGATATTTTCGAGATATCTTTTAGAATTTGGTCAAATTGGACGATGAATTGAGGTGAGAAATTAGGGAAAATGGTGTTTTTGGAAAGAAGACTCAAAGATCTATCCGTGGAATCAAAAATCACTCGATTTGGATTAGTAATCACGGAGAAATCAAAGATGGAAGTGGAGAGAAATTTTGGAATCGCGAAGAACACACTTGAAATTAAAATGAAATTAAACTTAAATTGAAGTCCTAATCCTAAAATTGATGATACACGACGATAGATAAGAGGATAAACTTGTTTTCTAACCCGAGATAACGATCAAATCGATCCAATTGATCGCCGGATCGACGGCTCTTCATTCCGCGAATTCAAACGTGAACATCGGTGTTCAAGAGACAAATTCTCCTCGCTCGATCGTCGAAATCTCTCTTATAAACACTCCGTGGACGCGGAATCTTGTCTAGAAGCGATTACAAGAGAGAGATTCAAGAGAGAATGCAAATAGATAGGTCAATTAGATCAAAACTCCCAAGAATACATCAAAACGACGAAGAACAAGGCTGTTTATAGCAAATTTGGGCGTAACCGTCCGATCATTTAGATCGACGGTTACGATGAAACGGTCCACGATGGACCGTTTCGATTAAGTCGTGGCCGTCGGATTTTGATGGACGGCCACGATTTAATCAAATAAAACGCTTATAAGAAGCGTTTTGATTAATCACCGTCGGATCGCGATCCAGCGGTCCTGATTCTCCCCGCCAGATCAAATCGCAGCCGTTATAACTCTTTGATTTTGCGCACGTGCGTCTGATCTTGATCCGTGGACCGCGCTCACGCGATCAACGCACGGGATCGTCGCGTCATCTCGATCCGACGCCTCCGCTTCTGCCACGTCAACAAAATCAGGACCGTTATAACTATTTTATTTAGCACGTGCTTGATGATCTTTGGTGGACCGTGCTCCACGCGATCGACGTCCATCGATCGATCGGCCGCGCGATCCAACGCCTCTCGTCGCGCCACGTCACCTGCAAGGTAAGTAGGTTATAAAATTTAGTCCCACACGGCTTAAATAAGTGAAATTGTCGGGTATATAATACCCGACGGTTTATATAGGTATGACCCTCCCCATATAGGGGAGGACAAAGACCTCTTTTATAACTATATAAACTATGAATATATACGATATATACATGCGCCACGTAGGCGCGCTGCGTGGGTCCGCGTGGCGCTGCCACGTGGCCTTGCGTGCCACGTCGCATCCACGCGGGCCCCGCGGCCCATTTTTTTATTTTATTTATTTATTTTTATTATTTAAAATAGAAAATAAAATCATAGAAAATTCGGAAAAATACAGAAAAATCCCTAAAAATTGTAAAAATCATATCTTTTAAAATACAACTCCAAATTAATCCAAATTTCTTTCATTGGATCTGAAATTTAATTATCTATCATTCTAAAAATTCAAAATATTTAAATAACAAGAGATTTAATTTATATTTCAAAAATACATTCATTTTTAAAAGATTTTAACTTTAGAAAATTAAATGAATGTTCATAAAAATAATTTCTCTTATTATTTAACTTTAAAAACCATTCATAATCTCAAGTAAAGATGGGTTATAAAATTATTTATCCTTAATTCATCATAATTAACCCTAATTTAGTGTATTTTGAGATTATGACATAAATATGCATAGAATGATAAAAATGCACTCAAAGTATGATAACATGCACATAAATGTAATGTTTTATGCCTTAAATTGCATTAATAATCATGTTTTATCATGTTAAGATTGCATGTTATCATGGGCTTTCACTCCCTTAGGCCCATTACGGGTTCTATTTAAGGGAGCGAGAACCCCCCCAAAACCTAGAGAAGTTTTTGTAAGCGCCGTTTTGAGAATCCGAGTAAGAATCGTAGTTTGTTCTTAGCTTGTTATTAGAAGAGAGGGGAGGGAGAGAGGAGGAGGGAGACAACCCGACGGGATGGAAGAATAGAGGGCAGTTGTGACGAAGACGGGTAAGAAGGAGAAGCCGACGCCGTTGGAAGAGGCCCGTGACACCTTGTGGCCACCATCGGCCTCCCGCACCGTCTCGACGAACTTCTCACCAACTTCCAGCCACGCTCTTGTCTTCTCCCCCACCTTCCTCCTCCCCTCCTCCATTCGCAAGAATCGCGCGAGAAAGAAGTCCTAGGAGGTCGTGAAGAAGAGAGTGAATAGAGGAATATTCTGGAGAGGGAGGCGAACTCCTGGAGGCAAATGCAAGCGCCTGGATGCAAAGCAAGCGCCTTGACAACCCCGTCGACACTCTATCTCTCTCTCGTCGTCCCCCTCCCGTCTCCCTTTCGACCGTGACGACGCCGACCAGACGATACTGACCCCGCCGCGTACAGAGAAGCCGATTCCTCGTGAAGATTCATCACGACGGAAACGCGAGGAGGGAAAGAAGACAAGGACGGGGACGTTCCCGGGAAGGAATCTCCCAGTGATTGCCACGGAAGAAGCCGCGGACGCTCCGGCTTCGTCCTCAAACTTCCCTCACTTCCTCGCGTTCAAATCCCGACCCCCATCGACGGCACGACTGCTGAGTTCTGCTGATGTCATCGAGCCCGCGTCAACCTCGCCCGTGATTGAACTCCACGGTTTGCGTCCGAAAATCTGGGTCAACGAAGGTCAAACGGGATGGAGGCCACGTGAATACTCTTCGAGTATTCTCCCGGATTATCGCCTTTGCACTACCACGCACATTCGGCCATTTCGTCTGTAGACACGTCGGGGGGAGGAAAGCTGAGAGGGGAAGACGATCATCCTTTTCCCTCCCCCCTCCTTCTTTTCTCGAGGGACGAACGTGCACGCGCGGGAGACGCTCTTCCAACCCGAGGAGATTCGCTCGCAAGTTCTCCTCCCTCCCGGTGCCCAGGCGTCATGAGTGAAGCCCTAACCCTCACCCCCTCCCTTCCATCCTTCATGCGCTGACCTACTCGCTTTCCTCCACCCCTCCGCCCTTTTCCTCAGTACCTATTCCCGCCATTTCCCGCTACACGCCCTCAGCCTCATCACCGACACACGCTCGGCCACCCGACTCTCTCTCCTCTCCCACCCCCGTCTACCTTACCTCTCCCCTTGCTCGCCATCTCGCCTACATTATTTCTGCGATATTCCCTACCTACTCCTGACCTTTGCCTCTCCCTCCCGTGATTAGCCTATCGCCACGTCCCGTGATTAGCCTATCTTCCCCAGTGGTTCGCGACTCACCTGCCAGTCCATCCGTGGGGTTACTGCCATCCTCGACGTAACACCCTTACGGTGTTTGTTAGCTGCGAATAGCACCCCTGCTCCCGGCATTCTTGCACTCCTCCGTGGCCACTAATTACGGTGGACAACGACTCCCAGCTCCTCGAAGGCCCGCATTCAGAATCTACGCATCGTTCTTCGCCGGACGCCTCTGCCCACGCCGACTCTCCGCCCATCACGACCAGTCGGGCTACGCCGCCCCGAAGGTTAACTCCGTACCCTTCATTACTTAAGTTCAATTAACTTTCAAAGGTTTTTCTCGGCTTGCTTCCACCGCCTTTCGACGGACGTAGACAGGATAGAGCAGACTTGTAGGATCGAGACTTCTGACGTGAGCGTCAAGTCCTACACTGAGCGTGAGCTGCAGCCATCGGCTACTCCACGACAAGCGACTCCGCCACTCCGGACGTGGATCGAGAGGGTCTTACCCTACCCATCATCGCGAGTCTTCCCGGGTCGCCCGGTATCAGCTTTGCTGATTGGTACACCTGCCTGTACTTAGGATTAGGATTAGATACCGTGCTTAAAGTCTAGGACTCGCCCACTTGTAGGCTAGGCTTGACCGCCCTATCCCACTTGCAGTTTGCTTCGTTACATTGATCAGATACGAGGGTTCTCACACCCCGTCCTGCATCACTCTCTCTCTCTCTCTTTGCAGAAAATCCTACTTGTTAAATTCCCATTGTAACTATTCCATTTTCTTAAAATTTTAGTCCATAAATCAGAGCTTGTCAGCCCTCGGCGATGTCATCTTCTCCATCACAAAGAAGGAAGATCACGTCCCCTTCAGGAACTCAAAGTTGAATTATCTCCTCCAGGACCTCTCATTCTCTCTCTGTGCCTACAGCTCTCTAAAAACTCAAGCCAAGCCAACCGCTAAACCAAAGTTGTTCCAAACTCAACCCGTTTCACTCTATTTATCTATGAAGTCAACCCTTTCTACAAAATTGACCCAAAATCAACCAACGCTCTTACCAAAATTTTACCCGGAGTCAACCATTTTTATCTCTCTCAAACTCTCTACTCGACCGTTAACCAAATAACCAGTGATCTCTCTCTCCCCCGCCTTCCCCGCAATTTTGACCTAAACCAGCCCATCTCTGGTTTATCTCTTCCCCTATCTCTCTCCATCTACAAATCTGACGTAAAGATCTTGATAATGGGCAGCCATGTCTCGGTGGAGACTCAAAGACGTTAATGTTCGTCAACATCTCACTAGAATCATCATCAACTGGGGAGTCAATCTGTTCCCTCAGGTTTGCATCAAGAGTCAACTCCTGCGAGATAGGGGTGCCACGTAGGCAGGCTCAAACCTGAAGCTTGGACTCCCGGCAGAGCTTCAGCTGACTTGGTTGCCCTCTGCCTGACCCCACTGACATCATTTTGTATACCCACGTCTTCTCGTCAATCCTCGCAGGAATCAGTTAAATGTTTCATGTTATTATTAGCCAACTTATCTGTAATTTTTTCCGCATGAAATGGAAATTACCGAGTCACGAGAAGGATTGAGCAGCACATAATCTGTAATGGGAGGTCACGTGAGAGAATTTGGGTACTATACTTCCATTAGATTCAACATCCAAGATTCATTGATCATGAGGTAATTTGGCAACGTAGAACTTGATAACCACTGGTACAGAGTATGCGAGGGAGAGAGAGAGTCCTTTGTCCAAAGGTCGTGGCATTTAATATGGAAATCGTGACGGCTAATTGAGATTGTATCCGCCATAGCCACCAGGATGAACTGGGACTTCGACTCCGTGCACATAGTGAGAGGCAAGAAAGTGAAGAACACAGAGTTGTGGCCAAATTTAGCCACGAACACATCCCCGGACGCCCTCCTCACCACTCTGAAAGACAAGGTCGACAAGGGAAGGAAGCTCTACGTGGCGACGAACGAGAGAGAAACCTCTCTCTTTGACCCCCTTGAAGGATAAGTACGAGACCCACTTCCTGGACGAGTTCAAGGATCTGTGGGGAGAGGAGAGCGGGTGGGCGCAAGGCCTCTCGGATGCGGGAGCCGAGAGGGGGAGGCCAAGGCCTCGATTTCTTTTTCCGCGCCCGCTCCACGAGTGGGTAAAAGGGTCAAACCATCTCCACGAGAGGACAGGAAGTTCTCTTTTTGCGTTTCGATGGAATCTGCCTTATATACCGGTTGCCCCAGATTCCTTCGGGGCAATCGGTTGCCCCCGTAGCAGAGTCCTTTTTTTAATTAGATAAATATATATTTCCAATTAATCTTAGTGAAGAATTTGTAAAAAAAAAGGTATGGATCAAAGAGAAAAGTTAGAGAGAGAAAATTACATATGAGAATAGAGAATATGGTGAAAGCTGATGAAGTTAGGTCAACCTAGGGTCCTAAATCCAATTGTAAATTATGACAAAATGAATGGAAATTATTACCCAACCAACTTGAATTATCCAAAAAATTAACCCCAATTATCCATCCGATCAAAGATGTTCATTTCAAGCTTTTTTTTGGCATTTGGCATTCAAGCTGCATTTTCTCCATTGATTCCATTTCAAATTGAGAGTTTTTTCTATACTCAATTGGAGCCAAAATCACTCTAGGTATTCAATAAAATTTGTCCTTTGGCATAATAAATGAAAATATTTCAAGGAGTGTTTTATTTTGCAGAGACTGAATCATATAAATAGGAAATAAGGACTAATTATCTCAGTGTTATCCAATCTTCTTTGGTGAAGATCAGAGATTGAGAAGGTGCTATGTTGCAATGTAAATTGAGGGGGTCAAGACGTATTTAGAATCTATAATCTTCTTTGAAGGAAATTTGCATGCATTGCCTAGGGCATCTCTTGCTGTGCCATTTGTCATTCATGTGGGCACTAAGTAGGCAAGTGCTAAGTTGATGGTGCCCTCCTAATTTCTAGTGATGCTTTAGGACCCCTTTTTTTGCCAATCTTTAGCCTTTTAAATTTCCTAAAAAGTGCAATCAAATACAATTGGAGACTCATAATTTTCAAAATAGAAAGCCTTCACAATGAAATTTTGGCATTACATAAAAAATTATCTTAATTGTTTATTCCATTTTTAAAACAAATAACATAAAGAATTTGATTGATTTAGTGTTTGAATTGGAATCCCTATTACAAAAAATAAGAGAACTTAAATCATACTTCTATCCCTTTCCCCCTTTAATTTGCGTAAGATCTCCAATGATTTAAACTCTATAATGTGATTAGATAGCAGGTTTTCAGCCTCAAAAAGGTTAGACATGAATAATCTAAAAATTAACTGTAATGCATGTGAAATGTCACATGTCAAAATTGTGAGATCCTTTAGTACACATGATTTTGATTCAAAAAATTCCATATAACTTAAATTTATGATTACTTCTCTATAACTGCAAGTTGGGGTCAAACCCACAAAGAATTAGGTTTAATTTGAAGTAAAAAGAGTTTAGAATTAACTATAGAGTCAATAGTCTTTGACACACATAAATTCAACCAAATGGAAAGATGAATGTGTTTTATATTTTGAATAAATAGTACATGTAAAAATATAACTTCAAAAAATTTTCAATGACTCAAACCTCATGCAAGTTGGATCTGAATCAAGGAAGAAACCGAATAGAGAAATTAGGAAGAGAAAATCCAAGACGTGGATAGCAATAATCAAAATCAATTAATCTAAGATGAGAAAATTAAATATAAAGACATTAATAGAGTGTGATCATGCAGTTGTCGAAGGCACACATCCACCCATCAAAGTTTAAACTAAAATCACTTAAAATATGTATTACTCAAGTTTAATTTAGTATAGAGGTGAGTAATTGTAGCATCCGTGAGGAATTAGGATGCGTTATTGAGATGTTTTTGAATTTGATCAAATTGAGATGAAAAATTAGAGAAAAATAGAATTAGAAAAAGGCTAAAAAATATATCCACAAAATAAAAAAAATCACTCAGCTTGGATCTATATCCGTGGAGAAGTTATAGATAGAAAATTGCTTATGATGAGAGAGAAAATGATGAAATTATCTAAAATTTGATCAATCTAAGCTTTGAAATTAAAATCTAATGCTGCATGACGATAGATCAGGGAGGATATATGAGATCTAACCCAAAACCATCCTTGAAATGATCCAATTATTTTCCAAATCAAGGCTTTTCATTATGAAATTCGAGAAATAGAACTTCAGACTTCAAGATGTGATTTCTCCCTGTTCTCTCGACAAAATCTTGACATCAAGGGTTCATTGGATGTGGAAAGGGGTCTAGAACGTGCTGAGATCAAGAGATTCAAGATTTATTGTCCAAATGGTCTAATTAATAAAAAAATCCAAAGATGGATACATCATTGATGAGAGAGTATAAATAGACATCACATTGGCATGGCCATAAAAAAATTTTCCTCAGATGCGAGCAACAATGGAGATAACTTGCAAGGAGACAAATTGGTATCTTTAAGTCATGGTCATTCAATTCACATTGGAGTGACATGATTTTTCCATGTCATCATGTGAAGAGAAATCGTTGTTTAATCATGTCAATTAGATATTCATCGAATGTTTCAGAATGTACCATGTGTCCAAGTGAGTCCATCAGACACTTCAAATCTTGAACGTTATAACTCATAGAATATACAATCCATATTCATCGTGTTTTATCAAGTGAATCATTTTCAAATAAGAATGCACCCCATAACCCTTCACTTAATTAAAAATCAATGACCCCGATCAAATCAGCCGATTTGTGCCGATTCGATGCTCTTCATGATGCCACATCACTTGTAACATAAAATAACTCTTATTAAAGTTGCAAATTGAACATATTTATCATATCATGGACTATAAATGGGGAGACTCTTTAATTTAATTAATATTGGCCCATTAAGGGCACTTAACATTTAATACTCCCTTGATATGTGTCACGTATGCGCTTGATATCCATAAAAATATGGTCGTTGAATGCGTAAATTCACGTATCAAAAAATTTATTCAACCAATAAAATTTGGTTTTAAAATTAGAACAGTGGTGAGTCGAGGTTGAATCCACAGAGAAGAAGGTTAAAAGATTGAAATCATGATATTTTTTGTGATATTTTTATGTTTAGAAAGTGGATATGATCAATGAAAGGAAGAAGATATACCAGAGAATGAAATGAACTGATCAAATAATTCCAAACTCCTTTGGAAGATTGGAAACCCTTTATCAGTGGTGGAAAAGTAATTTTTAGGGTCTATAAATATGAAAATGTGGATAAAAAGATGGATAGAAAATTATTCTAGTAAAAGGATTCATAATAAAAACACACTCTAGTGATGTTCTCTAATCAAAGCATTTTTTTGGACTTGGCATCTTCCATCCAACATGATGAATGAAAAAAAAAAGAGAAGAAACTCAATAAAAATGATGTTCTATACATGAAGAATGATCAATCGCTGCCTTCTTTCCTTCTAGCTATCCAATGCTAGAGGCACACAAAGAAACATTAAGAACCCTATTTTTTGCCTCAGAACTTAAATTAGCATCAAATTTTTGTAGAACTTGAAATGATGATCATGCCCATGAAATTTCAGTCCCTAACTTGATCAATATCATGAGATATCACGATTTTAATTTGGAGCATTTCTAGTCGTTGATCTAGCTTTTTCTCTCCTCTACTTAATCTAGTCAAACAGCTCCGGTCAAACCATGGGCCATAAAAAAACTTTTATTTATGGTCTCTCTCCTCTATCCTCCCTCCTCTCTGCTCTATTCTCTCCTCTCTCTCCTTCTTGATGACGAGGGATGTGGACATGAGAGACTCTCCTTCGTCGCGTGCTTGAGCAACAAATGCACGGAGACAATCATAGCGGAGCGAGAAGTGAGAGAGAGTCTGCAGAGAGAAGAGAGAACGAAAGAAAAAATATTTCTCCCACCCTCTCGCGGGATGGTGAATGAGAGGGAGAGCAGTAGAGAGATGCACAGGAAAGAAATTTTACGCTCGACGGAAGAGAAATCCATCACGAGAGAGAGAGAGAAAAGAGAGAGATGAGAAGAGAGGAGAAAGAAAAAGAGAGAGGGACCGTCTCTCACCCATCTCTTTTTTTTCCTTTTATATATATTTTATTTCATTTTCCTTTTATAAAAAAATCATTTTAAGAATTTTTAATTTCTGAAATTTCCTTAAATTTTTTTAGAAAATATAGAAAAATGTCAATTTATTTTATATAAAAAATTCTATTCTTGAAAATCAAATGTCCTTACTTGCTTAAAAAATGTCATTAATTTATGAAAAATTAAGAATATCTTCTAAAATATAAGAATTATTATTTTAATAATTTTAAATCATGATAACATGCATTTAAGATTATATTTTTATAGAAAAGTGCATAAAATGCATGATACTAATGCATAAAATTGTATGTTATCAGCGCCACTCATGCACATCACAGCGCCCTAGGACCTTGCCATGTGTTGCCACACAAACATGGATGCCACATTAGTTTTCACATCAACCCCCACTAATAATCTGATTTTTAAAAATTAAAATTAAAATCAATTTAATAAAAATTCAAAAATAAATTCCAAAAATACTTTAATAATCCCTAAAAATTAGAAAAATCATATCTTTCAAAATACAAGCTTTTAATTCAATTTTTGTGTTTAATAATAAATTAAATAATATATCATTCTAAGTAGTTTAATTTATAAAATAACAAGAGAATAAATATTTAACTCCAAAATACATGAAATCTACTTTTTAAAAAAATAAAGAGTAGATAATTGAAGAGTGTATAAGTAAAAAAAATATTTTTCACTTATTATTTTGCATTTAAAACTCAAAGAAAATTATACTAATCTAGTTAAAATTTAGACTCATGATTTATGCATGATTAGCCTTTACAACAATGCATTTTGAGATTTTTTTATATAAATTGCATATAATGATGAAAATGCACTTAAAGTATGATAACATGCATCAAGAACATATCAATGGTGCCCCAAAATGCACTAATAATCTTGTAATTGTAAGTAAATTTGCATGTTATCAGATATAGGATGATTGATTAAACAAAACTCAACTCAACTAATCCACAATTCTCAAGAAATTGACTCTTTCTAATAGCTCGAATCAAGGCAAACTCAAAATAGAAGGCTCTTGGTGAGCACCAAAGTTTAAGTCAGAAATTATCTTCAATACATCATTGAAATCTTGGGGTCTAAGATTCAATGGAAGCAAAAAAACTAACAAATCCATTAAAATCAAGAATTTAAGGGACTTAGCCATAAAAGGCTAAAATCTAAAATTTTGTCCTAGAATACCACTGTCAAAGAGAGAAATGATTTAAAGATGATTTTTTTCTTTGAATAATTCATGATCATCTGATTTTTCATTTGTGAAAATAGATCCCCAAAATTGTGCCATATCCCAATGTTAGTTGACAAAGAAACTAGTGATTTAACCCTAACTCAAGCGAATCAATCTTGATCAGTCTTTGAGGATGTCAAGTGACTACATAACCTTCACAACCTTCTTTGTTTGGCCATTCAATTATAGTTCTTGTTACAAAGTGTCATGATCATGTTACATTGCCATGTGAAGAGAGAGATAGAGTTGAGAGATCTAGACTGCCCACTTTTGGGATAAAAGTTGACAATTTCTAGTGTTGCAATTAGGGTTGGGCGGTCCCGGTCACGGTCCACTGATAACATGCATTTATAACTTGAATTCTTATCCTAATTAACTCATATTCATGCTTATTTTATGTGAATATGATGCATGTTATCATACGTTTTAGGAATTTTCTCCATTTGCATGTCATTTCACTAAAGTTGATATTTATGCATAAATTAGGGATAATTTCATGCTTAATAGATGATTAATCTTTTGTTAAGTTTAAATTAATAGAAGTTAATCACTTGTATTGAATGATTTTTGACTTAAGTAAATGTTTGGAAGGATAATTTCAAGATGAATTTATGATTTAGAATGTTTAGTGAGAAATGATTTAAGTAAATTCTAATTAATCTTGATTTCTTCTCTGAAAAATATATTTTTAAATGACATGATGTTAAAAAAAGGAAGAAATTTGTGATCCAATGGAGAAAATTTGAGTTAAAAAGGAGTTATACAAATGAATTTGTGAATTTCTTAATTTTATAGTATTTTCTGGATTTTATTTTGATTTTTCAGCATTAAATTGTGCAATCAGACGGTCAGGATTAAATCGTGCAATCGGACAGTCGGGATTAAATCGTGCAATCGAACGGTCAGGATTAAATCGCGCAATCGGACGGTCGAGATTAAATCGCGCAATTGGACGGCTGAAATCACACGGAGTGGAATCCGCGTCATGGGCCACGATCCCACCGATTACGCGCGATCTGACGGCTGAAATTACACGGAGTGAAATCCCCATCACGAGCCACCAATTTCGCGCGATCCGACGGCTGAAATCACACGGAGTGAAATCCGCATCGTGGGCCACGATCTACCAATTTCGCACAAACTTATCTATAAATAGGCCTCATCTCCAATGTAAAATTCATCTTCTAGTTGGCCTCCTTTTGGAGGTTGGCCATTGGGATCAAGGCTACTAGGGATCAACCATCTAGGTATGTTTAATTATCGTTTGTTCTTCTTATGTTCTTGTGTGTTCGCCTGGTATCTAGGATTGTGCGGCGTGACGAACCAAGTGCATCTAGATACCCGACTTGCTTCTTCGTATCCTCTTTTGTGATCGCTTGTTCCATGGCAAGAGTGTTTCGTGTCGAAAGGCCAAGGGAGCACCGGTGGATCAGGTTTTATCTTCTTATCATATTTAGAATTAATCACCATCGGTTGAATCGATCTCGAGAAAGTTAGAGGGCCTTGTCACTGAGATCCCCGCTCAAGGCTAGGGCTAGGGTCTTAGCCCCGTGAGGACTGAGGATAGGGGGCAAGGTTGATACTATGCAAGTTCTAGTTGCTTATTCAGCTCATTATTCTACCGTGATAAACGCCAAGCTTGGGCGGTAATTCAAGCTCCTGTAGAATAATGATGACTGCGTCACGATTAGACGGATTGACCAACACTTAGGGTTTATGTGTTAATCTTACGACATTTCTTTCCTCTTTTATCAATCTATTAATGAAACCAACTACAAAAAAATATCTTCTTGAACTTTTGATCGATTCGTGAAGGAATTAAGCGAATTTCTAGGAAGATCTTTAGTTCATCGTGATTCCCCTGCGTTTAGACTCAATTCCGAAGGGATTGGAGCGGGATTGATCACGAATTCCCCCTTGATTTCATCGAATTTTCCCCTTGAATTCCGAAAATTCACTCCAATTCGCGCAAATTGGATCTTCATTCTCATGGCAATCGGGTTAGTAGTGAGATTCCATCGATTATCAAGAGGTAATTTGAGTTTTTATTAGATTTAGAAGTTTAATTTTGCAAATTAGTTCATAGTGTTCTTCATTTTCCCCAAATTTCGGTCTGAAATTTGTCTGATTTTGAAAATAGTATATCTCTAATTCTAAATCACTTGATTTTGGTTTCATTGGATTCTTCTTTTCATCATCTTTCCGTGGATAGCAAATTCATCAAATTCCGAGTTCATTTGACCCTTCAATTTGACGTTTGACCAAGGACTGTTCATCTTTCTTCAGAAGTCAAACGTTGACTTTCGGGGTCAATTACTTTTTATTGAAAAATCAGAATTTGATAATTTTGGTCTTGTTGGATTCCTCTGGTTCTTAGCTTTCCATTGATATAGAAATTTCAAGATTTGGATTTTATTTGGGCATTCAATTTGAAGATTTCCTCTGAGGTGTCAATTTCGGAGATTTTCTGATCATTGATTTTCAATTATTCATAATAAATCCATTTCTTATCCAAAAATTACGAAATATATATCAATAAATTTCATTTTCTCACTAGTTTCCAAATATCTAATTTTCGTAATCTTCTGACTCTGTTTGATTCTCTGATTTTGCAGAACACCTACTGTTGGTCAAAGTCAATGCTTTGACTTTGACCTTTGACTTTTCTCTGTCAAATCCGAGATTTCAATTCTTAAAACTTCTTATTTAACTTATTTATATCATTTCTACATCTTAAATCTTATTTTCTCTCATTTAAAACTCCTTTTAAACCTAAGTTTGACCAAGTCAACTCTGCGATTAAAGTCAACCCTGCTCTCTGTGGATCAACCCGATTCTTATCCAATACTTGATTATTATATCTTGTCTTTGTGAGTTTCGGTTTTATAAATTTTTTTTGACCATCGTCTTTGTGTTTTAACGATGCACGAAAACGACGCGTCATCCACCTCGGTCACGGTCCCGTTTGGTCTTAACTTCGGTCTCTCTTGACCATGAATATGCGTACCTGAAAAGAGATAAATATATCAATGTCCATTAATAAAAAAAATTTATAGTCAAAAACCTTATCGATGATACTTGCTGATTTGAAACAAAGAAGAAGAAAGTATAATAACATGAAAATTAGCTCGTATCTTCACCCAATTCTTCTTCATCAGTATCCGCTTCATTCGGATTCTCTGTTCAGCTTTAATGTTTGATGACAAATTTCATTAGCTTTTGAAATCATAAGACTGGATGATCTTTTTGTCACTTGGATCATATAATGCTCATGTTAAACTGGATGATCATCCAATTACAACATGATTTGTCAAATTTAAAGAAAAGAAAGCCCAAAAATAGGAGTAGGCTAGCTTTGTGATTGTAAGAGGGTTCCATATTTTGTAATTGGGATTTCTAATTTGCACCTATTAAATTTTTCACACGATAAATGCTTGGAGTCTGCTCAATACTAGAAATTTCAGGGTGACCTCCCCCTCATTATGTTCTTCTTGGCTGTTTTTTATTTGGGATAATGGTCATAATAACTATGTCCCTATTAAATAAAAAGGGGGACACTGGGGGGAGGGGGGGGGGAGAACTTGGTAGTTAACTAGTTAAGCATGCTCAGGCATTGGCATATCAAGTATCTTATCGGTTTGTAATAACATCTCCTGATATATTTTCCTCAGATCCCCAAGCTCTTGTATCTCGGAGTTCAAAGTAGTCGGCCCTCCATCCTCCATAACAGACTCCACCTGTTGTTTGATCTCTGCCGAAAAACTGAAGTTTCCATCCAATGCGAGCAGAGAGGAAGGTAAGCCCATCTCTGCAATTCTGCTTCTGGCAATCTCACTTCCTTGATTCATTTTCTCTTTTTGAAGCCGAATGATCATGTCGACCATTTCGGTATATTTACATAGAGCTTTTGAGGCCTTATCAAGAACCAGCGAGGCAAAAAGTTGTTCCTTGGTTGGATCAAGGATACTAATAGTAGAAAGAAGGATCAAGAAAAACGAAGAGATCAAGAGGGGATCAAGGATATCGCTGTCGCCGACAAGGATCGAGAAGACGAAAGAGAAGTTGAAGTTGGAAAAAGAAGAGGAAGTTCAGATCAAGAAGAGAGGAAATGAAACCAAATCCTCTCGAGAAGAGAGGAAGAGAGGAACTGGGGGAAAAGAAAGAGAAGTGAACGGATGAACCTGATTTTGAAGACGAACGAATGCGATTTCCATGAATGAATGCGATTTCCACGAACGAATGTGATTTCCACGAAACAAATGCCGATGCGAAAGACCTAATGCCGAATGCGATGATAAGCTTATAAAATTTACCTTTTTTCTATTCGGTCCAAGACCAAATGTGCGTGGAGGACCAAACCGAATTTTGACCGAGACAGTCAAAGCCCATTTTGAGAGACCGACGGTCTCGGTCCGGTTCGGTCTACCGAACCTTGACAGTCTTTGCCCATCCTTAGTTGCAATATGTAAGCAATCATGGGATTGTGGCCCACGATATAAACCTTGTGAATCGTGCATCATCGCTCAATCTGGTGCTCCATGTGTGGTTGAGTCACCGGGCAATAAATTATCCAGAAAGAATAATGTTTGCTTATCTAACATATATAATGAGTATGGTTGGTCTTGTGGACATCGTGTAGAGACTCCAAGGATAGATAGTAGGCACCCTATAGAGAAAGAGTTCAATGAATTGATCGTATAAATATCTAAATAGTATTATATCTAATTTTTAGTTAGGCTGATACATGTCATATTTGTATTGGTTGGTCCTTTGACCTAAGACATCAAAGACATCTTGTGGATGAATGATTATGTTTTAGCAATCCCTAGTAGTGGGATCTCCAAAACATAGATTGGATACAACATGAAGTTCTCGAAGGTGATTATGTAGTCAAGATAAAATCTTTTAGCCTTGGAATTTGAGGAGATTGACTCAAGGAATGAAATGCGATCAAATCCGTTGGCAAGATAGTAGAAATATTAAAGAAAGTGGTCTCGATGATCCCTTCATGCATCAGTACAGAATTTAGTGATTAATTAGGGTTTGACAGTTTATTATATCCTAAGTCATTCATAAGTCTTGTGTGGACAAAAGACTATATCTACACAGTAACTAACAAAGGCAAGGTTCCATACAAGAGTTTTTACATACTCTACATTTCTTAGACCACGTGGTGTAGCTTAGAACCTAATGGGCTGGAAACTACACTTATTGATTGGGTTTAATCGATCTTTATTTAAATAATTACATGTTATTATAAATAATTAATAAGGTTGATGAATATATATGAACCTAGAGAGTTACACACATAAGGTTAATGAATGTTTGAGGATATAGACATAATTGAGAGGGTTTTTGTGAAAATTTTAGATGTCAAATGCATAAAAATAAAGGAAGAATAACCACAACTCAAGGTACACATGAGAAATTTGTGGAAACTCTATTTTTTTCTTCTCTTTCTGTTGGTGAAAAGCATTGAAGATGAGATCAAATTCACCATGTATCTTATGGATATTGATAGAGGTTGAACACTCAAATAGCTTTAAGAACTCCTTTAATGAACCTTTTATGAATTTGAATCTATAATAGATGATAGGATCATTGTTTCTTGGCACCTTGGCATTTTCAAAGTTTGATTCAATATCTTCAGCTACGTCCAATGTTTGATGGAAATTTTGAGAGCCTATCGAGTATCACATCACATCACATGAAAGATATGCATTAAGCATAAAAATACTTTAATAATAATTTAGGTGCATATATGAAATGCATGTTATCATAACCCCCCCCCCCCAAACAACTTAAATTATTGCTAGTCCTTTATGTAGACACCACTAAGAATATAATAGGACCCAACAAATAATTTTAGGATTGATGTCCAAGAATTCAATAGAATAAATATTCAAAGGAATATGGTTCATGAAGCTCAATATTGAGGCTTTCCCATGAAAATTCAAAGTGGTTCACCTTGGCATACCTAAATATTCATTGCACTTCACCTATACATAAAATTAAGCCGAGAAGATAATTCAACTCCACCCTAGATCAAGTTGGACACCTCTTGAAAAATAACAAAAAGTAGGGAGACACAAATATTTACATTATAGAAGGTGAGTTTACATAAATGACTTAAAAGAATGTACAGTTGAATTATTTTTGTTGTTGTTGTTGTTTTTAAATGTCTTGCCTACTTGATTTTCTTGCTTCATCATTAAATAAAAAAGAATTGTTTCATTCCTCAATGACTACCCTGCATGTTTCATCACATCTTCACACGGATCGAATCTTCACATGGTGTTAAAGTTTCTCGGATGATCACAAAAAATGTATTTGACCATGAATTATTTATATAGTAATCAAATAATGGGTTTTTGAGGTAGTTTATGCACAAAACTAGATGTGTTAATTGGAATATTCCTTGCCAATCTCTATTGATCTCAGTGAAAGGGACTCATCCAAAATTGACATGGCTCTTGTGTACGTGAGTTTATCATGAGTACGATCATATTGGAGATAATGGTGACAAAAACTATACATATATAAATTGGACTTATTGTTATTAATGTAGTCAAGTGAAAGTCATGTTTTAGGTAAAGTATTGATGTCAATTATAGACTGATGGCTAGTATGCATATGGAGATCATTTTTCTATGAACTCAATTCATTTTGGCTTTTGAGTTCATACATTTTTAAGATGCATTGCCACAATCAGATTATCATTTTCATCTCCAACTATCTAATTTTTAATGAGTTGAAAAAATATTGAGATCTATAAATTATTTTCATCTATACTCTATTTTTAGGGGGAGTTCGGACATTAGTCTATGTTCCTATGATTATGTGTGCAATTTCTTAATTATCTTGGATCTTATTCTTGAATCCCTTAGTGGAGTAGACTAATTTATTTCATTTTTCGTTTATAAAAAAATTATCTCTTAGAAGAAATGTTGAAAGCTCTAGGAGACCACAACCAAGGTAGGCTAGGCAAGTAGCTCACTTTACTTAATGAGAGACAATATGAGATATGGATTGGGAGGTGGCCAAGGAGAATCTCACATTGCTAATTATAAAGAATGAGCACATGGAAAAGTTGATGTTGATGGACCAATGGTTGTGTTGTGTAGATGTTGAAGACCAGCACCTTCTAAATGTGAGAAATGAACTAGAAGTCATGTTTTGATTGCTCATATGCGAGAGTGTCTCATGTAGTTTTGCTCATGCATGAGAGTGACTACCATATACAAGAGCTCTTTTGTGGGGACAACTCTATTTATGATACCTTTAAAGGTAGTGAGAGTTCTTCCCTACACGTAAAATACATGAAACAAACACTTGATTCCTTTTTAGTCTCTTTTATAATTAATTTTCATATTCCCCTTTTATTTACTTGATTTCATAGATTTTTTTCTTAATTTAAAATTACCTCTTTATTTTTGTTCTTGTTTCCATATTTTCCTTCAATTTTCCCGTAGCAAAAAGGAATTCTCGTGTCGACACTTTTTTATGATGCCTAGGATTCTCCCAAGTGTCAATTTACATATGACCTCCCTTAACTGTGACAATTGACACTAGTCCCCTCACAATGCAAAGGTGCTAAAATTGCATATTGAATCACCATATTTGCCACTAGCAGAGCAACAAAATGGCATTTTAAACCCTCTTCTTGCTATGTCCTTTGATCTCTCTCACTAATGGCATTAATCTAAACTAGTTGTATGAGATGTGGTGAAAGTTATAGCACTGATAAGGACATAAAAATATGCCATAAATGGGAAAAATTTATTGGAAATTGGAATAATGGTATCAAGAGTTGAGACATTTCTTGGTCCTTGGAGAGAAGAAGATTCATGAAAATAAATTTCTTCATATTACTATACATTGAAAGCTCTACCCCTCTCTAGAGATCTGAGTGTGAACCCATGTAAAGGAAAAATTCAGGGGGGAGTGCACTGTAATGAGATTTTAGACAAGGAGGCATTGAAACTGCTGAAAAAATGTCAAAATGGTCACCAATGGCAAGTACATTCCACTTCCTTTTGATGTTGGTACTAGTGGAGTCGCCAAACATTATCTAGAAGATAATCTTTAGAAAGAGGTGTTTTCCTTACGAGTAGTGATATTCAAAGAGTGGTAAATGTTCAATCAATTGAAGGACACAACCATGACAACAAAGGATTTGTAACTAACTTCATTGATCAACTAATTTAATACAACTATGAGAATTAGGTTTGACTTTGACACCACATTAATTTCAGTCAAATTAGACAATGAAAAATTTTGAATTTCAGGGAAAATATTCTATTTAGAAAAATAATTTGAATGTATTTTTTACCTAACCAAATCCCAAAAAATAGATTTAAAACAAGAGAAATCAAAGAGAGGATTTAGAAGACAAAAATTAGGAGAGATAAAGTCAAGAAAACCAATTTTATTCTCGTAATGTAGGCTTCTAACATAGATCTAACCTGAAATAAAATATTTTAGAAAAAAAGCAAAAAAAAAATTGAAATCATTCATAAACTGATCCAATTATCATATAGATCAGGGATTTTTTTATTATAAAATACTATGAAATATCAAGGTGAGGATAGTGGAAACCATTTTTTGTGTGAATACCAAGGCCCGATTAAGCCATGGTTGTTAGATCTTCATAAGTGAACTCTATGAAAGTGCCATGCCACCCACACATTTTGAAGAAGAAATTGCCGCTTGAAAAGTGTCCTTGAATCAAGAATGGCGTGCCATGATAACTTGTCTCATCATGCTCGAGAGTAAGGTCATGGTGCCTACATTTTTTCACTCATCCAATCAAAGCTGATAACTTGCATTTCTTACTTGCAGTTCATCATTATTAACCATTTTTATGCATAATTTTTATATAGATAAAAAATCTCATATTGAAATCCCAGAATTAAAAAACTAGTAAGAAATCTTTGACTAACTGAAATATAAATGATGTTGAGGGGAATATCATTTTGGGCAGATAGATTTAAATTTTTGAATCAAACCTAAACAAATTTAAGACTAACATGTACTTAGTCAGATATCTAAAATTTTAAAATAATTTTAGTCTCAATTGCAAATGTAATCTAACCTTCGATATAATGTGAATGTAATTATAATTATCCTCATAATTTAACAATTAGAGTCAAAATTCAAATTAAATAGCTGAACCAAATTATGTTTAAAAAATTTAAAGAAAATCTACATTATGAATAGCTAAATCAAGATCATGATTCAAATAGTTCATGCAAACATTCTATTTAAAAATTAAATCAATATTACAAATTGAAATTTTGACATCAAGCCTATGATTTGAAATCCTCAACAAACCATAAAAAGGTTATATCCTAGTTTGAGAGCTTGAGAGTTCTAAGCGATTCTAGATAGGGGCATTGAGAGAGATTGAGCTTGAGGCTAGAAAGAGACTGCATGTCCTTGTTTCTATATAAGTATTAGTGTATTCATTGGATTAAAAGTGATAATGATGGAATAGTCCTTTAAATTGAAAGATCCTATTATGAAATTATGTATTCTTAAAAATATAACTGTGAAACAAAAATATAACAATGTAACTATATACGGTTATTGACGAGACTAATTCGTATGGTCATTGAATACACATGATTTAGTGTCAAAAACAAAGTTCTAAACTTACCAATTTATGATTAATCAATTTAAATTAAAGAGTATAATGGTAATTGAGGGTCAAATCCACGGAGAATTAGGAAATATTGAGAGATATCTTTGAAATTCGATCAAATCAGACGACGAATTAAGATTAGAAATTGGGCAATTTATTTATATCAAGAAAGATAAATCAATTGTGAATCCACGAAATCAAAAATCAAGTGATTTGGATGAGAATTCGCTGAGTAATCGAATTTTGAAGATAGGAGAAATTAATTTAAAACAGAAAATAAACTAAAATTAAACTTAATCTATGATTCAAAATGTAAAATTAACACTAAATGATAAAAGATTAAGATGAAAACACGCAATCTAACCCAAAGTAGTCTTCGAAATGATCCAATTAATTGCTAGATGCATGGCTTTTCATTTCGCATTTTCGAAGACGAAATTGAAGTTCAAGATGTGATTTCTCCTTTATCTCTCAATCAAATTCCGATTTCAAGTGCTCCTCGGATGCGGAAATGCATCAAGAACGCAATGAAATTGAATGGCACTCAAATTGGTGTCTGGGCAGTTCGAATTTCTTGAAGATTCAAGGGCGAGTTCTTCCGTCGCGAAGAACCCGTATTTAAAGAAGAATTTTTGGGCGCGACCGTCCTATGAGTGGGCGCCTTGCGATAAACGGTCGTGATCACGCGTCTATTGATCGAATCGTCGCTATTAAGTCACGAGCGTTCGATTGCCGATGAAGGGCTGAGGTGAGTCCACGTGTTTCAATTTGAATAGTCGCGTCGATTGATCATCCGTTGGATTTTAATCCAACGATCACGATATGTTGAAGAGTCCACCGATTGCAAGTGATATCAGCCGTTATAACTCGCGAGATCAACGGCTGAGATTAACTCACTTAAGTGAAATTTGAAGCACGTGTGCTATCTTCAATCGGGTGGACCTCGCTTCCACTGCATCCACGTGCGATATTCATCGCGATTACCATCTGACGCTCTACATCACGCCACGCGTCCTGCAATCAAGAAAACAAAGGGAACATAGTCCCACACGGAGAAAAAGATGGAGAATCGTCAGGTATATAAGGTGAAGCAGATTATAGCGGTTAGAAAATTCCTCTATGGATGGCTTATATGTACTATAACCTATGTATAATAAAAATATATATGTAATACATCACCTCGGTGCCACGCAAGCACTCGCGCGGGTCCGTGTGGCGCTGCTACGTGGCCCTGAGTGCCATGTCGCATCCACGTGGGCTCGCGCGAATATTACCCCCTTTTTTGCTTTATTTTTAATTAATTTAAATGCTTAAATATCGAAAATAAATCTAAATAAATTCAGAAAAATTCCAGAAAATTGTAAAAATCATAACTTTCAAAATACAACTCCAAATTAATTCAAATTTGTTTTTTTGGATCAGAAATTGAATAATCTATCATTATAAAAGGTCAAATTATTAAAATAATAAGAGAATAAATATTAATTAAATTAATACATTCATGCATCTTATAAAATAAATTTATAAAAATACATAAATGTAAATAAAGATCTTTTCTCTTATATTTATCATCATTAAAACATGATTATGATCTTGAATATAATTAGGATTAAACATCATAATATTTTAATTATATATAATAATCCATAAATTGATGTATTTTTGGATCATAATATGAAATGATACACAATGATAGAAATATACTTAAAATATGATAACATGCATACATTTGGAATAATTAATGCCTAAAATTGTATTAATAATCATGTAAATTCATGTATATATAGCATGTTATCAGTTATCAATAATTATCTAGAACTATGTTGAATAAGAAGACTAATTGAAAGTAATTCTTAAAATAGGTAAGTAAATGTATACGTTATGGATCATTTATATACTTGAATATATATATCTATGTGTGTGTGCGCACATTTATGTGCGTTTATGTAGATTGTAAATATATCACTTACTGATCTTTACTTACCATGGGTTACCTCAAATGCATAAATTTCCTTCTCAACCTCATTTGTGTCCAATGGTTGACTTCTCACACTCTCATAACCTGCAATCACAAGAACATACCTTCTTCACATGATTTTTTTTCTATAGACATCAACAATGATATTGAATTAAATTAATAAATTAATTCACTATTATCAATGAGTCATTTACTTAGATTGTCAAAGTATCACATAGCTAATGCCCTTGTGCCAAAAGGAGACAAGCTTAATCTCCAATATTGCCCATTAAATTTAAAGACAATTCAGTTGGGTAGTATTATGTATGCTCAAGTATGCATATGTCATGATATTGCATACAAAGTGCATGTACTTGGACGTTACTCAAGTAACCCTCTCCAGAATCACTAGACATTGGCTGGGAGAGTCATGCAATAATGGAAAGGACAAAGAACTTCATAAACATATTGAAAAAAATTGAATCAATTTTTACCATTGGGAACTTTGATGCTGATTATGTTAGTTTTACATATAGTAAGGATATACTTTGGGGGTATATTTATCTTCTTGCAGGAGCAGCTATATCATCAAGGATTGCTTTAAAAACTCATAACATCATCAATTGTAGAACACTATGGGGAATCATATCATGGAAATTTGCAAACAAATTTTGTCACAAGTTTGAGGATACTTGACATTATGTCGGCCATTATGTTTTTCAACAACAACATGAGGTTGGAAAAAAGGAAATCCAGGCATAGAGTCAAGAAGGCTATGCTTCTCTACAAAATATTTAGACTAGAAGTGTGTCAATATATAACACATATGGAGTTCATATTTTGTTATTCAGAAACATGTCTTCATTATGTTATTTTCATGCACGAATAACTTTTAAGTTCTTTCTAGTATGAACAATTTAGTTAACCTACATTCGAATTCAAAAGACAAATGGAAATGTACATGTATGATCATATTTTATATGATTTTCATGCTACACATCTATATTCATCTATACATTTACCATATTTATTTATGTGATAATGTGATGAAAGTCCCTTATCCTATATCAAAATTTAGTGACAAATAAGATTGGCAAAGATAATCTCAAGATGAAATTGCAGTTTAGAGCTCATATAGTCATGATGTATAATGTCCAATTATATATATATATATATATATATATAGTTATTATCTCAAACAACTTAACTTGCCTTCCCTATGTATTCGGAGCACCCTTTTCCCTGCTGCCCCTTGGTAGTGATTTATCTCTTGGGGCTCTACTCCCTAAGGTGTGCAGGGGCATTGATGAGTAAAGCCTTGAGCTGGCACCCAACACATACCGCCTAATGCCGGGTTCATGAGGTTATCATCACCTGGAGTCGAGATGGCCATATCGGCTCAACCTTCCATCTTGGGCATCAAAGATGCCACCTGGAAGCTTGGTGACCAAATACACTTCACCTTGCATCTCGTGTAGTAGAGATCCAACCAAGGCTTAGGGAATCAAGGCGCTTATCACCCTTCCTCCACACGTCTCACGGGCGCTTATCACCCTTGAATTAGGATACTGGATGAGGAGATACCCGCCACAATATTCCGCGAGATATGCACCTTTTACCCTAAGCATGAGTCAATACCTGGGGCTGCCATGTGTTTGGAGCAATCCCCCTCCTGGGTCACGACCCAACTAAACAGAACATGCAACTATTAAAAAAAAAAAGAAAGTCCAAGGAGGTTGTTATTTAATTCATAAAATGTCCAGGAGCATCATAACCAATTTTTAAGCCCATAAAATGATTCAATTAAGTTAATCAAGGGATGTAAACCTCTCAAGCGAGTATGGTAGCCTGTGTGGAGTGACCTGTCAATTGCAATGTATAATATTATTCGTATTTGTGATTTGACAAAAGGGTATATGGACCCACATTGACCATAAATTGGGTTCAAACATCTCACCCTGTGCTCACTCGAAAGACTCCCATTTTACTGTGGATTAATTGGAAGTTTTAGTTGCCAATCTTCTGCACTAATTAGAATCCACTGGATTGTAGATCCAACCAGAGGAAGACCTTTCGAGAGTTTGAGAAGGGGGGAAAGGGGGCGAGCATTGCACAGAATGTGACGCGGCAGTTGGTCACAATGATGTTGGATTAAAAGCCGGTTGCTTCAAAGATGTGAAAGACAGACAAAGTTCTCACTGAAGGAAATGTGAGAAGCAGCATGAGGAGAGGTAGCTCACAGGCACGACAGTAGAGTGGAAGCCTTCACCACCTTGAAGGTAGGGCAAGGGTGGTCGTAAGCGTGGAACCTAAGCTTTGATACCATGTGGCGCTAGAGAGAAGTAGAACGAGATCATACAATAGGGCTGAGAGAGAGAGAGAGGTATAATGGTGAAGCCTCGGACGTGGAAATGGAGAGAGAGAGAGAGAGAGAGGTATAATGGTGAAGCCTCGGACGTGGAAATGGAGAGAGAGAGAGAGAGAGGAACATTTAACCCAGAAAAATGCCATTTTTCTTGCAATCTTCCCTCGTCACAGCGTCAACCTCGACGGCAACGATCAACTGACATCAGTCACGAAAGAAGTAATTCTAGCCAAAAAAACTCGCCGGGCAATTGAATTTCAACAGGACAAGAAGAAATCTCAAATGAACATACCAGATCTACCGCCATTCGTTCAAGGAACGGCACCAAGCGCCGCATTGTAAACAAAACCTCTATAAACCCCATCGCCATATCCAGGAGCACCATCCACCCACCACCAACCACCCCCGCTCTTCCCCACCTCGTCTTCCTCCCACATCACCAGCTTCCCCTTCACCTTCTTCCCCGAAAACCACACTCGCCCATCCGCCCCAAACACCTTAACCTTATTCGCCCCGAAGCACCTATACATGTCCAATGGCATTCTCCCCGCCTCATCCCACTCCAGCGTCCCCAAATCCAGCCGTAAGATTAGGACCGTCGAGCACGGCGAGTCCACCGCGAACGAAGATCTTAGCCCCCCGATCATCAAAATCCTCCTCCTGCCTCTCCCTCTGACCAATCTCGGCCGCTTCAATATATCGAACACATCACCCCAATCGTGTTGCTCAAGTCGATCCCAAACTCTAGGACCCCCGATCTCCCCCAAACGACAACAAAACAGCTTCCACTGGCTTCTCCACGGAGATCCGACGTCGCAGAGCACGAAAACAGAATCTTTAACGAGAATCGGGCTTCGAGGTTTGGATGGGAGGTTGAGAGAGAAAGTTAACCACTGGAGAGATCCAGGCGTGTACCAGAGAGCCGCGAGCTCGGCCAGAACCAGCACGTGCCCAGTCGGCGCCGCCAGAACCGTTCCGTGGCGCGACCACGCGGATCCGAGCTGCGGCAGCGACCGGTAGGACCGGTTCAGCGGATTGCAGAGCACGAGCGTCTTCGTCAACTGTTTACTCAGACCTGGACCGTTATTGTTGGTTGAGTCCGCCCAGAGATAGAGCAGAGAGGGAGAGGCCGTGATCGGAAAGGAGGAGGAGAAAGGGAGGAAAGAGAGGGAAATCCGGAACCACTGATTTTCTGAGGGATCGAAGGCGTGGAGATCGGAGGATCCGTGGCGATGAGGATGCCGGAGAGCGAGGAGGGGGAGAGGAGGGAGGGTTAAGAGGAATGGCGGAGAAGCTAGGGTTTGACGGAAGAACTTGCTGACGCAGCGGCATGCGAGGATGTCGCGGATAGAGAGGTGGGAGAAGATGTGGTGGAGGGAGTCGTCGGGGAGGACGTGGATGTGGCTGCGGCAGATCGAATGCTCCGACGACGACGGCGACGGCGATTCCGGCGGAGGATTCGACGACATCTCCGTCTCTTTCGATTTCTCTCGCCAGAAAGTGGAGAGGTGGAAAGCTTCTCCCGTGGCGATTAGAGCGAACAGTCACGGATCCGCTGCCCCGCGAGATAACATACCGCGCCAACAAACTCCTAACCAGCAACCGCCCGGTAAACGTTTATAATTGTTATAGGTAGCATAGGCAACCGATGTGGGTCCCACGTGCTACCGCGAGGCACGATACCGGAGGCAATTATTCGTCAAAGCTTATTACATAAATATGATAATTCGGATATTCATAAAGTTGCAATTTTACAATAGGCCTTTTGAATGGGGATAAAAATGAAATTAAAGTGGGCCCCACCGCGCGGCTTACATGAAATGGGGACCATTCTGGAACAAGTACTCCATTCCGATGCCGTTGACTTGAGAGGCTTGAGCTGCCAATTTCAGGCGGCGGAGCTCCTCTCGCAGCGCCTCGTTGATAGCTGCCGCCCAATCAGAAATCAGCGTTACAGGTAAACCCTCAAAACTTAAATCCGTTACAAAAAGCCCCCAAAAGATCAAAAAGATCAGCACAGGAAATTACCGTCACGGAGCTGAGCCTGCTGCTCCATGGCGTGAAGTCGCACCTTCAGTTCCTTGTTCTCGGAGGTCAAACCGGTGGTATCCTTCTGCAATTCAAAGTCAACGGCAATATTTTCGGATAGATTCGGAAATTTCACGTATTCCCATGAAAATTGATTCAAATCGATCGTACCTGGAGCATGGTCACTTGGGTGGAGAGGGTCGTAGCTTCCGTCTGAAGAGTCTGCACCTTCCTCTCCAGCTCGCTGGTGTAACGGATTTTTCTTTCCTTGGATCGCGCTGCTGATTGTCTATTCGCCAGAATCCTGAAAATAATCGTTTTTTCCCGTTATCAGGCGAGAGAAGATTCAAAGATGAGATGAGAAAATAGGTTGATTCTCCCAAGTATTTTCCCAAAAAGATAATTTCCTGATGCTATTTCTCCCCAGAATTTTTTTCAATCAGAAGTCGAGAAGACTGACCTTTTGGCTCTCTTCGGGTCCATTAGCGCCAATTCTGCTAACTTCTCCGGCGACACAGACTTCTTCGCATAATCAAACGGCGGAGCGGACTCAGCCTCGAAACGACAACGAAGATCCGTCCATCGAGTTACTCCGAATGTGGTGCGCTCGTTTACTCCCGTTGCTGGAATCAAATCCCTTCGCTGCATTTGGCGCCGGCGACGGTCCGTCCGACAGCACTAGTTCATCGAAGAAAGCGGCGTCGACCGATAAGCTTCTGAAGTGAGATCCCTTTGGAGGTCGCTCTGGCTTCGCTCTGGATTGCCCCTCCGACGCGGACGACTCGGCCATCGGAGCCGGAAATCCTCCACTGGTGGATCCGTTATCGTCGGAAAGAGAAGGAAACTCGATGTCGGCGAATCCAAAGTCCTGATCCGAGTCGAAGAGGATATCGTTAGGGATTCGAAGCACAGTCTCAGAGTGCGCGCGCCGGTGTCCTGCTCGCGGCGGCGGCGCGGTGAACAGCGGCACTGGATCGGCTGCGAACGCTGACGGCGGATAGCGTCCGAAGCGGGGGTTCGAAGGGAGCATGCTAGGATCCATTGCGGACGCAATCGATTGGAGCGGCCGCTGAATGAGGACGGAAGGTGGAGATTAATGTTGCTGGAGATGAATTAATTGATGTGGACTGTATGAATTCGAAGACGGAGATGACGATCGCCGGCTAAATTGGGGAAAGAACGAGAAATCTCCTCATCTGAACTATCCCTGCCGTCAAAATCTACCCATGTGCATGGGATTCTTTTTAAACTAAAAAATAAATCTGTCAATGTCCCGCGGTACAAACCTATTGTCGCTAATCGGTACATGACACCGACACTCCATCCAATCGACAGGAGGTGTCTCTACGATACACGATACGTCAAAATGCACCGCAGGTAAAAGTGACGCCGAACGCGGGAATTGTCGTTATAGCCGGACTATTGTCACCGCCTTCCGAACTAGCAATCATCTAATAAAAGCACAGTGACAGTTAATTTATCGTATTCCGCGGTGATCGCAACACGAAGGGCTTCTTCCCGCCTTATTTCGTTGACTTCTTTGCTTAAAAGCCCTTTTTGGGCTGAATTGGATTGATTTGGGCCATTGTTTTCTTTGTCCCGGTCTACGTCTTAAAATCTTGCATAGATTTGAGGCAACGGCAAGTGGAAATTTCGCTTTCTGAATTTATTAAGAGGCTAATATTCTTAAAATGCATTTACTACCATCGTAAAAGAGTTAAGGAAATCCGACTGGCCCATCTGTCACTGTGAACCAATGAATGGTTAGTTTGGGCCTGACGACTATTGGGCCTTCTCCAACGTGCGGAAAAGGTAATACTGAGGGGTTTTATTGGGCCGAAGTTGGGTGATTGTCGGTTTCTCAACAAGGGAACGCATTCTATGCCAGAATGAGAAGAGTGAGAATGAGAAACGGATTCTCAAGAAGTCATTTTTAGAATGCATTCCGTTTATCAGCAGACAGAGAGAGAGAGAGATGGGTCGTCGTGCCTTCGCTCCGGAAGCAATCTCTATAGTTCGGTGTCTGTTTCAACTGCAATGCTTTTACTTTTCAGCTTCCTCTCGCTGGACGTCAGGAGCGACCTCTTTATTGCTAAGTTTCTACCCTTATCAGATGGCACGTTTGAGTTGACAGTGAGTGAGAGAGTTCTGCTTGGCCGCTTACTCAGCATGCCGAGGCCTCGGGTCCCCATCCGATTCCGTTCACACAGGATTTCTGACCAAGGACTCAAACAGCAGACCCATTAATCGTCCGTTCTCTTTTTATCCCGCAAGAGAGAAAGAGGGAAAATCAGTTCTCTCTCTCTCCCCTGGCGGTGCTACGTGCATCTGCATTCCGTGGTTCTCGTAGTTCTCTTCTGCGAGAGGTTAACGGGGTTGGCCGGACTGATCGACACCCTCCGGCGCCAGTCAGGTGGCCTTTTCACACCCTCCGGTCCATCGAACGGACCAAACGGCGAGCAGAGGCATGTTTGCCGCTTGACCTCGCTATGCCTGTCCCTGTCGGCCTCGTGAAAGGCGCGGCCTGCTTCACCAACGATTGACTTCTCGGTAAAAGTTTGACTACTGGCCACAATTACCCAAAAATTAATCTAATTTGCTGGAATAAAATATACCCCAGGTGCAACGGAAGCACTCCAGACAGCTCAACCAACTCCACGCTGTCCAACCATTCCGCGGTCGATCAACGAGGAACAGCTTATATCCGCATTCACAGCGCACCGGCTGCGATAACGATAGAATCAGACACTTAGCCCACATCATTTTCTCGTTCTTCTCGCCGTGTACCAGATGGCGAGGAGACTGAGCGACGAGATCACTCCGATCCCCGGCGAAGTGCCGAGGAGACTCGACGGCGACGTGGCGGTGATCCTCGCCGTCCTTCTCTGCTCTGTGGTCTGCGCAATCGGCGTTCTCTCCGCCATCCGATGCTTGCTCCGCTGCTGCTCCGGCCAACTCCCCAGCGGTGCAGCGAAAAAGAAGAAAGCCCTCAAATCTCTGCCCACGAAAAAATTCACCGTCGGAATGGACTTCGACGGCGGAGAATGTGCCATCTGCTTGTCGGAATTCGCCGTCGGCGAAAGAATCAGGATTCTCCCCAGTTGCGATCACGGATTTCACGCCAATTGCGTCGATCGATGGCTGATTGCGCATTCCTCGTGTCCAATATGCCGGCAATGTCTATTCTCCGACACCGGCAAGGGCTCCGGCGAGGTTCTCGCCGGCTTTTCAGGTCGTCCTCCGCCGCCGGCAGCAGTCGCGCCGCTGCAACCTGAAGCTTTCCTCGTCAACTACAGATTCGGCTACTAACAGTGCTGACCTATCGTAATTCGTATGTAAAAATCGCCATTTAGCAGCTTAAATTTTTTTAGCATTAACTTTAAAGAGATGATCAGGATTTCCGGAAACAGAAAGACCCGTAATTTCCAATATATCAGATCCTAGTTTGCTGATTTGGCGATCCGCGTGATGGAGTCCGGCAGAGATCTAATCCGTTCATTAGAATCCAATCGGACGGCTTTTGTTACTCAGCGACTTGAATTCAGGGGGTTCCCGCCTTTCCCCACCTATAAGTTTAATGCCAATCTCTAGTGTTCTTCCATTAGGAGCAGTGATCTTGGCGATAATACTTCGATAGAAATGGCGCGCACGAAACAGACAGCACGCAAGTCCACCGGCGGAAAGGCTCCAAGGAAGCAGCTGGCGACGAAGGCGGCGAGGAAGTCCGCGCCGGCAACCGGCGGGGTGAAGAAGCCGCACCGATTCCGTCCCGGAACCGTTGCCCTGAGGGAGATTCGCAAGTACCAGAAGAGCACTGAGTTGCTGATCCGTAAGCTTCCTTTCCAGCGTCTCGTACGGGAGATCGCGCAGGACTTCAAGACCGATCTTAGGTTCCAAAGTACCGCCGTCTCTGCATTGCAGGAGGCAGCGGAAGCATATCTCGTAGGTCTGTTCGAGGATACAAACCTTTGTGCTATTCACGCGAAGCGTGTGACTATCATGCCGAAGGACATTCAGCTTGCACGTCGGATCCGCGGCGAGAGGGCTTGATAATCCGCAGCCTGGAGACGCTTCTTGTTTCTGTAGATAGAGTTCTGAAATGGCGTTCTTCCTGTCATCCAAAGGTCTAGCCAGATGCGATCTATTGCCTCGGAGAATCGATGATTGAATCTGAATTTACTTTATTTCCCTACTGACTAGAATCTGTTCGAAAGAATGCGTAATTGGCTCCGGAAGAATTGATGTTATTGTGATTCGTTGACAGAGCCCCTTAACTACCACATTTGGAAATCGTGGTCGAGTGTTCTAGATTTTTATAAAACTTCAAATAAAGCCCTGTAGTAACTCTAAAAGTAAGAAATTTTGTAGCTCATTTTACTGGTCAAAGCATTTATTCATACAAATCCTTAAATTATCTGTCAAATAGATCTCAATCAGGAGTGATAGTGGGAGATAATGAAATACCTGCATCACATCCCAGATATCGCTAGGCTCTGACAGAAGTTGAGGGTTGTTCTGGTCGAGACGTGTTTAGCGTGGGCTTTTAGGCTTTTTGGGCCGACATGTATTGGTTCCAGGCTTATTTGCTAGCACCTAACCAAAATTCTTTATCCCATTCTCATATTTCTTCATAATTCTTTTCACTTACAACTCACCAGCATTAAAATTTATGGAGAGAAAAAGATCCTAATCAATGGAATACATATATGGGTTATGTAGAAGTGAAAGAGAATGAGAATACTTTTATGAAGGACTAATGCCTTTAAAAGGCTTATTGAGCTTTCCTCTAACGCCTACCCTCAACCTAGAGTATGTAGATCAAATGGGCCCAGCTTCGTGTCTAAGCAATGTCTGCCATGATACGATATTCTGTCTCTACACTGGAACATGAACTTTAAGCTTCAGCCCAAAGATGAAATTTCATTTGTAGACGAGTCTCTTGGTAGGTGGTTGCAGTATGTAGTCAACACTCATAAAGTGCCAGCACAATGAACTTTACAAGTTTCTTATATGAAGTCACTAAAGACCCCAAATTGCCTAGACAATATCATTGCGAGTCACTGTCAAGCATGTCATCTTCCCTAGTGCCAGTTAGCATCCTTCAAAACTAGAGAATTAATATCCCAGAACCTCGATCGAGCCTCCATTACTGAAGTCTATAGTTTACACCCCAAGTAATATTGTCTTTTGCAAACGATTAAATGAATATTTCCCCATGAGAGTGCTAATTTCCTAGTTTGGTAAGCAGAATCAATCACAAGGAAATAATGTGGGGCTTGCCAATCTCGTGTCACAAAGTGTTGATGATGGTAAGTTTGACGTTTGGAATACCTATCTCATCACTACCTTTCAAAAGAATATTATCAACATAGACTGCTAGTAGCACAATACCTCCTAACGTTGTTTTACGCATCACATTTGGATCATCCATGCAAGGGATAGACCCATAGGTGATGAGAAGACAACTAGATTTCACAAACCATGTTCATAGACATTGTTTGAGTCCATATGTAGACTTTCTGGTGGCGTACGACCCCCGTCGCCACCAAGGCATGACACTACGGCGCCGGTGGAGCCGACACCTACGCGCGTCCAGCCCCCTCGACAGGCGAAGACGAAGGATCCCGAGTTTCACTACACCAAGTGAGGCCCTCTTCTCGCCACGACACATTTCGTAGAGCTCGCGCGCGTGGAGCTATCTTTTCCGTTTTCTATTTTATTATGACTTTATTAGCCCGCACGTGTTTAAGCGGGCCTTTGCATGTCTCTCTCTCTCTCTTTAGGCCTTTGGGTGGGTTTCCCTTTGTTTCGGGACCCTAGCCTAAGGCCCTTTCCCTTTTGTGAACCTTTATTCTATTTCTATGAGTATGGGTGTGGGTTGTGGGCCTCAAGTGGGCCCTTTCCTCTCTGGCCCACCAAGGGCTCTATAAGAGGGGAAGGGACACAAACCCTAGCCGTCATTTGAGAAAAGAAGAGTCTTCCTCTCGAGTGGCTGCTCAAGGAAGGTTAGGGAAGAAGTCCCTACCGCCGACGCCGCCGCCGCCGCACCGGTTCGTGCCGCCGCCGCCGCCGCCTCCGCCGCCACTTCTTGCCCCTAGCTCCCCGATCCGCTCCACGCCGCCGCCATCGCCGCCGCTCCAAGCCGCCGTTGTAGCCGCGCCGCAGGTCCGCCGCCGCCGCCGCACCCAGCTGCCGCCACCACCACCGCCGCCCAAGGCCGCCGCCATCGCCGCCGCGTCAAACCGCATCCTCCGCCGACCACCAAGGCCACGAGCGCCGCCGCGCACCCCGCCGCCGCCGCGCCCGGCGCCGCGCCGCGTCTCGCCGCTGCCGCTTCGCGTCCCTGCTGCCGCCGACGCCACGCTCGGCGGCAGAGCGTCGCGCGCCGTTCCGCTCGCCTCCCGCAACCCCGCAAGACTCCGCGCCCCATTCCGCCACGAGACCGCCGCCCCTCGCTTCTCACCCCGAACTGCCGCCCGGCGCCTCCCTCCTCCGCTCCGAATCGCCGCCCGCCTCCCTCGCCGCGCGCGCCCGCCATCCGAAAGGAAGCTCTAGCCGTGGGCCGAGAGGGAACTGACCGATTCCCGCTGAGCCGACTCAGCGGGAATCGCCCCCCTTCCCACCTCTCCCTACCGGTCCGGTCCGGGCCGCCTGCCTCACCCCGGACCGCTCCAAGGCAGGCCCGAGCCAGCCTGGAACCGGCCGGACCGCCGTGACCTGTCCGGCTCGTCCCAGCCGACTCCTCAGCCAGCCGGTCCAGACTCGCTCCCAGCCGGTCCCGGCTCAAACCGATCCAGCACGGCTCCGATCCCGACCGCCCGCACCGCCTTAGGCCGCCCAGCCGGTCCAGAGCCGGTCGCACCGCCCGAACCGGTCCCAGAACAGCCCTGCACGCCCGTAACGGCCTGCACCGCCCCGAACCGACTCCCGACTGCTCGAACCGGCCTGCACCGCTCGTAACCGGCCCAGACGCGCCCCCGCCTTCATCGCGCTCGCCGCAACCCGTCCCGGCTCGTTGCGACTCGCCATCGCCCGCCGCCCGCGCCGACCGGCCCTCCGCGCTCCTCGCGCCACTCGCCCTGGCGATCGACATCGCTGCCGCGCCCGACGACCTCCCCGCCCTCGACCGACCGAGCTCGCGCCCGCAGGTTAGGCATTCATCCCCCTTTTCTCTTACTTTGAAGTTCTATATTTCCTTCAGTACTTCCCGCACTTGTCTCCACCACCCTCGGGCCTAGTTAGGCTGAGTGACGTCAGGGTACGGGATTGGGATCGTGGACCCGGCCGCTGGGTTGACGATCGAGCTTCCCCCCGACGACCCGAGGCTGCTCTCTCTCCTGCCGCGACTGATCTCGGAGGATTCCCGCTCCATCCTACTCGGCGTACCCCAGGAGCGCTGTGACGACGCGCAGGAAGGTTGGCTGCTTGAGGAGATCTTAGACATCATTACATCATTTAGAACACGTAGATCATCCCATCCATAGTCCCCCCTTAGAGGATATTAGCGCCGGACCGATTCACCCCCGTCGGTCCTGCATCACTTTCCCTAAGAAATCTACCCTGGAGGTTGCTCCACAAAAACTTGTTCATCCAAATGGTTAGATATAGCTGATTAAAAATGTGTTATATATAGCTCATTAGAAGGTGTATTGCACTAGCTCTTATAAGCACTCCAAAGTTAAGCGTGCTTAAGTGAGAGTAATATTAGGATGGGTAAAATTTTGGGTAGTGCTCATATTTTATCTTGCTCTTAGGATATTAGTCCCACGTGGGTTATATTTTGATCTCTCTCTTTCTCCTCTATAAATAGAGGCCTGTAATCTCTTTTTTACTCACTAACTATACTTGATCTTTACCATTCACATGGTATTAGAGCCTAAATTAATTTTTTTTTCATGTTGCCGCCACTGTCACTGCTCTACTTCTTTCCCTGCCAAAAGCCCAGGAGGGCCAAAGGTGTCTCCTCTCCCCTCCTTTTTTTGTTGCCCTTATTGAGACGCCATTTCTACCCTTATTGAGTTGTTGTTGCCGCCCTTATTGGGCGGCCACCGCCACCCTTCTCGACCATTATGATGCGAAACAACGGTGTCAAGATCGGGGACCGTCCGTATCAATTTAGAAGCGCGTGAAACCTAGGGAGTGCGATGCAAAATGAGATATGATGCGGTGTCGAAGTTCAAAGATAAGTATTGACAGGAGACCAATGGCGACCAAAATTCGTTGTCCACAGTTAGGGGGACCCGGATACGTATCCGACTTCCAATGACCCAGAACTCAAGGGGAATGACCATGGTGATGGCATGGTTACGACCGCAATGTGCATGCACCTTTAGGCACCCAATCAAGCCCAACCAAATCAGAAAACCCTTTATAAACCCAACCTGCACCCACATTTGGTCCTAACCCCGACAAAGGACATGCGAAGCGAAAATACTACACGAGTTAAAAGAACTTGAAGGGGTGACTGCAAGCGTACCTGCGGGGCGGAAGCCCGGTCGGTCGTGACGTGTAGCAACGGGTAAGTCCAATGGAAATGTAGGTTTGGCACTCATCCCCTTCTCAATTTGAAGTCCTATTACTTCTTTCAATACTTCCCACACTTGTTTCCACCGCTGTCGGGACCTAGATTAGGTTAGATAGTAGGGTGACACGAGCGGATTGAGACCATGGTCCAATCCGTCTCGTTGATCGTCGAGCTAACCTTGATGGCTTGAGGCCTAACGATCGCTTGGACGTTGGCTTGGAGGTTTCCCGGACTGACTCTACTCGGCGCACCCTTGGAGCTTCAACGAAGACGTGTGAGAAGGCAACATGTTTTTTAGTCATTGAATGAGCACCTTCATCCTAGTAGATTTGCACTAAGTCCTTCATCCTGAGATTCCCTCTCAGTCTCCGTGGCACGTGATAACTTCAAAATTTATCACAACACTTATATGATTAGCATGTTTATTTAACACATTTTAGACTCAGTAAGTTGCTTTAGATCTCAGTTTAATCGAAAAGCAATGCCTTTTAAATTTTTATAGGTGAACTTATAAATATGTGTTAATTGAAGTTTCTAAAATTTTAAAACCCTCTAGGCTTCATTGCCCAAAGGGAAAGGACCTAATGGTTTTTTCTGTTATTTTTTTAGTATGGTTTCACTAACTTGGATCAAGGAAATTCAGGATATCATCTCGATTTGGGCCAATAGCACGTTGGGAGATCCAACCCATTAAAGAAGAATCCAGAAGACGATAGATAAAAAGAGAGGGAAGAAAGGGAGGGAAACAAAAACTTACCTCGATATGTATGCATAAGGAAGTTTCCCAAATCCAAGGGAAAGCTCAGATCGAGTCCTCTATCGGTCATTTCTCCCCAAGATCCAACGGCTGAGAAAGCCTCAAACTCCTTTTAAAAAACCCTACACTATTCATTTTGGGGGTATTCTGGATCGGGGAGAAGAACTGTGGAATCCTTCTACTCTGAGTCGGCATCCTGAGAGAGGAAACAAGGAGGAAGCTGCCCCAGCTGATGCCCTGCAGGAGAGGAAGGAGAGCCTACTGTCCAAGCCGGTAAACCCTGTCAAGGTCAACTTCGGTAAGTACAAAAAAATTGTTTCCTATCCTCCTGCAGTTTTTCTACCTTTCTTTTCTCTTCAGACCGACCAGGTGGAGCTCTAGGCAGCTGCGCCTTCGTTTTCTTTTCCACACTCTCAAGTTAGCCTCGCAACTGCTGATTACCGGTGGTGAGACAAGATTGGGAACGTGCAAATTCTTCACTCCAACAGCAGAATGCTCGCCTCGTCAGCCGTTGCCTGCGCCTAGAGCCTTAATCTGCGCTCTCTTTACCATATTTTATTTAGAATGCTAGGATAATTTATGTTCTCTTCTCCTATTGATTAGCTTGTTTTTTTGGTTTGTCTGTTGTTGATCCTTCACCTATTTGTTTTGTTTAGACAAAATTTCGGCTTATTACCATTTTCTTATGTTCTTGTTTATTTCTCTTCAATGCTTGTTTCTTTAGACTAGTTAGTAGCTCCCGCTGATTAAGAAAATATTCAAAAAGAAAAAAATTAGTTCTTAACCTCTTGATTTCTCTGAATCACTACCTGCTCTCTGAGGACGATCCCTTTACTCACTTCTATATTAATTTTCTTGTCAAAAGGTGAGTATAAATTTATTATGTAACCTGATTCACCAACGACTTATTATAATCAATTTTGGGTTATCAGCACGGTCGGGTTTATCAACCCGTCTAACATCACCTACACTATAAGGAAAACGTAATCATACATTCATACGCTTCACCTCTTTGGTAGTAGGATCAAAGGATGACAGGACCTTCTAGGGAGACTATATAGTAAATTGCTCAGAGACTAGCAATCATTTAAGTTGGGGGTGTGATAACATGCTAAATAGACATGATAATTGACGAGCGGAGACCGCGAGGTCGTCGATTTCACACGGTCTTGTGTCAAAAAAAAGTCCAAACTTACCAATTTGATGAAAATATTTCGAATTGAGGGGTATAATGGTAAATAAGGGTTGAATCCACAAGAAAATACATAAATTTATGAAGATCTCTTCGAAATTGATCAAATCGGACGATGAATTGATGATAAAAATTGGGGAAAATGGTAGATTATGAAAGAGAACTTCAAATCGTTTACATGGAATAAAAAATCATCAAAATTGATCTTGATTTCGCAGAGAAATTGAAGATCGAAGTAGAGAGAATTTTCCGAAATTGTAAATCGCAAATTTAACGAAAAATTAAATGAAATTAAACTTTCAATTCCTAATCTAAATCAAAATTAAACATGAATGGATGATAGATTAGCAAAAACCGACTCCACTAACCCAAGATTGCGATCGAATTAACATGATTAATCACCTCAATCATCGAAAAATGTGAAGAACGCGATCGTGGAGTTCAAGCTACGATTTTTCCTTCGTCTCTCAACCAAATCTCGATTTCAAACTCTCCGTGGATGCGGAAAATGAGTGTAGAAGAGGATGGAATTGAGAGACTCGAGAAGGGAGGTGTCTAAACAGATCAATTAGATTGATTTCTAACTCGAATGCTTGGAAACTCGGAAGAACATATCTATTTATACAATTTTTGGGCGTAACCGTCCAATCGAAATGATTGACGGTTACGATGAAACGGTCCATCGTGGACCGTTTTGATTATGTCGCGGCCATCGGATCTTTGATGGAGCATCCGGATGAAGTCTGATGAGATGCGTTATAAATCGCCTTGAATCGCGTCCCTTGAATCGCGATTTGACGGTCGAGATGCGTCCCCCACGCGTTTCATCAGAGCTGTTATAACTCCTTTAAATAGCCATGTGCATTGATGATGATCGGTGGACCTCGAGTCCACGCGATCTACGCATCTCAATCGCGACGCCTTTTAATCCGATGTCTCTCCTTTCGCCACGTGTCTTGTGCTTAAAAACCCTGTGGAACTTTGTCCCACACGGAGAAAATTAAGGGAACTTAACGGGTTTATAATTTGCATTGAATAAACGGGTTAGCGTAATTCCGAATACGGAATGCTTATATGTACTATAACCCATATACTTACGATAAATATAAATATGTCACATCTACGCCGCGTAGGCGTCGTGTGGGTCCGCGTAGCGCTGCCACGTGGCCTTGAGTGCCGCGTCGCATCCACGTGGCCCCGTGCGAATAAACCCCCCTTTTTTCTTATTTTTAAATCATTTTTAACATTAAAAATCGCAAAATTAATTCAGAAAAATCCGGAAAAATCTCTAAAAATTAGAAAATTCATAACTTTTAAAATACAACTCCAAATTAATCCAAATTTCTTTCATTTGATCCAAAATTTAATTATCTATCATTATAAAAGGTAAAAATTGATAAATAATGAGAGTTTTAATTTTTATTTTAAAATATGTTTATTCTTTAAGTATTTTCTCTTAAGAAAATATAAATAAATATTTATAAAATGATTTCTCTCATTATTTTAACTCTAAAAACATCTATAATCTCAAGTAAATATGTGTTATTTAAATTATTTATCTTTAGATCATCATATTTAACCCTAATTTAAAAAAATTGAGATTATAATGACTTTTTCATGGAATGATAGAAAAATACACATAAATATGATAACATGCATGGAAATGAAATCATTTATGCCTTAATATGCATCAATAATCATGTTTTATAATATTTATTTAGCATGTTATCAATAATACATGATTATTTATGCATATTAAGGCATAAAAGATTCCATTCCTATGCATGTTATCATATTTGTGAGTGTTTATCTATCATTCTATGAAAAAAAATCTTTATAATATCAAAATACATTAATTTAGGGTTAATTATGATGAATTAAAGATAAATAATTTCATAACCCATCTTTGCTTGAGATTCTAATTAGTTTTTAAGTTAAATAATGAGAGAAATCATTTTATGTACATTCATTTAATTTTCTAAGTTTTAAAATCTTACATAAATTAATATATTTTTGAAATAGAAATTAAATCTCCTGTTATACATTAATTTGATTTATGAGTGTTTATCTATCAAATTAATTATAATGATAGATAATTTAATTTCTGATTAAATGAAATAAATTTGGATTAATTTGGAGTTATATTTTGAAAGTTATGAATTTTCTAATTTTTAGGGATTTTTTTCTAAAATTTTCTGAAATTTTAATGAATTTTTCAAAAAATTTCTGAATTAAAAATCGAATTTTCTAATTAAATTTTTTTTTCAGACTTTTAATAAGTGCATAGGTGACGTGGCGTAATTTGGAGCGTCTGATCAATTGCAATCGACGATCAAAGGCGGGGGTGACGTGGCAGCACATGGAGTGTTCGATCGCGCGAAGAATCATGACCGTTTATCGTAACTTAAGGCATCTGAGTACATGACGTATTTTGATTCATCGGTGACTCATTTTAAAAATGATTTAATCTCAGATGTTGATCAAAGGAGTTATAACGGCTGAGATTAAAACCGACGGAAACGCATCTGAGTATTCGATCAAGATCCAATGACTAGCGTTTTGATGCGTTATTTATAACGCACGCAACATGACATCATCTCGGCGGTCCATCTGCGATCCAACGGCCATGACTTAATCATAACGATTTGCATCTGAGCGTTTCATAATAGCCGTTGATCGAAGTTTAAATGTGGATCGGACGGTTACGCCCAATTTGCCCTTTAAATTGAGATGTTCTTCGACATTGTAAAGCATTCCAGGGCAATTCGAGTAAATCAAATTGTTAAGACACCAAATCCCTTAAATCTCTTGCTTCCAATCACTTCTAGACTTATTTCTGCATCGACGGAGCGCTCGAGAGTGAGATTTTGTTGATAGAGGAGGAAGAAATTGACACTTGAACATCAACGATCACGTTTTTTTATGAAGAGCCTTGAATCCGGTGAATTATTGGATCAATTCGAGTACAATCTTGGGTTAGGGATCGTGTTTCATTCTAATCTATCTTCGTATAGCTTTAGATTTCATTTTTGAATCATAATTTGAGTCAATTTCAATTTCAATTTTGGTTTTTTTCGTGAATTTTAATTTTGGTAATTTCTTTCATGTTCATTCGATGATTTCTCCGCGAAATCAGATCCAAATTCAGTGATTTTTGATTCCGTGGATTCTTCTTCGAATACTCTTTCCAAAAATATCAAATTACCTAATTTCTATCCACATTTCATTGTTCGATTTGATCAAATTTGAAGAGATCATCAGAAATTACCTTAATTCCCTGTGGATTCGACTCCTTTATTCACCACTATACCCTTCAATTCGTGTTTATTTCCTTAAATTGGTGAGTTTGGTATTAATTTTGACTCTTGACCGTGTGTGTTCAATGACCTTGCGGTCTTGAGTCATCATGGATACTTGAGCTGATTTAGATACATACTTTAGGCTCATTAAAATAGATCCTCAACAAACTGGTATCAAAGCTATTTGGAGTCTTTTTCTAAGGTATTCCTTGGAGCCTTAGATGTCTACTAAGTTTGATATTGAGAAGTTTGATGGCAACATGAGCTTTAGCCTTTGGAGAATTAAAATGAAGGCTATATTGATTCATCAAGGCCTTCAAAAGGCACTCTTGGGGGATTGAGAATATGTCCAAGACTATGTCATTGGAGGAAAAATAAGAACAATATCAAAAGGCACATTCGGTTTTTCAGTTGTGCTTATCCAATGGGGTGTTAAGAGAGGTCACTTAAGAGAAAACTATGACTGGATTGTGGTCCAAGTTGGAGTCATTATATATGACTAAATCTCTCATAGGAAAGCTTCATTTGAAGCACAAGTTTATCATATTGAGGATGAACGAGGGAGCTTCTATCAAAGTTCATATTGAGGAATTCAACTCCATTGTCACGGACTTGAGAATGTTGAACGTCAAGATAGATGATGAAGATCAAGCTCTCCAACTACTTTGTTCATTACCACCTTTGTATATGCATTTTTGTGAAACTTGGCTTTATGGAAGAGAGTTCATCACTTTGAAGGATGAGAAAGCAGCGTTATTGTTGAAAGATATTTTGGATAAAGGACTCGCAAGTGGGAGTGGTGAAGGGCAAGATCTTGAGGATTTTGTGTCAAGGGGGCATCCTAAACAAAAGAACCATGATGCATGAGATAAAAAGGTGTCAAGAGAAAAATAAGATATAAAGATAAATCATCTAAGTATTGTAAGAAGAAAGGATACATCAAGGCCGATTGTTAGAAGCTTCAAAAGAAGCAACAAAGCTGGGAAAACAATTCCTCAAAAAGACGCAAAGGCATGGTAGAGGCAAATGTGGCCTAGGAAGAGGAGATAAGTGAGTTTGTTCTATCAGTTAGCACCATTAGATCCAAAGATAATTGGATTTTGGACTCAGGAGTGTACACATCACGTGACACCAAATAGAGAATTCTTCTCCACTTATGAAAATATTTATGGAGGAGTTTTCTTGATGGGGAACAATGCTTCATGAGAGGTTATCAGGATTGGTTCTCTCAAGATTAAGATGTATGATGGTGTTATGAGAACTTTGACAGAGGTTAGGCATCTCCCTAATGATAACATGCTAATTAGACATGATAATACATGATTATTAATGCATATTAAAGCATAAAAGATTTCATTCTTATGCATATTATCATATTTATGAGTATTTATCTATCATTTAATGAAAAAGTCATTATAATCTCAAAATACTTTAATTTAGGGTTAATTATGATGAATTAAAGATAAATAATCTTATAACCCATCTTTACTTGAGATTATAAGTGGTTTTTAAAGTTAAATAATGAGAGAAATCATTTTTATAAACATTCATTTAATTTTCTAAATTTAAAATCTTAAAGGAATGAATGTATTTTTGAAATAGAAATTAAATCTCTTGTTATTTATTAAATTTGACTTTTTAGAATGATAGATAATTAAATTTCTGATCAAATGAAAGAAATTTCGATTAATTTGGAGTTATATTTTGAAAGTTATGAATTTTCTAATTTTTAGGGATTTTTCTAGAATTTTTCTGAATTTTTAATGAATTTCTAAGGATTTTTCAGAATTAAAAATCGATTTATCTAATTTAAAATCAATTTTTCCAATTTATTTTAAGCGCACAGGTGACGTGGCACGATCAGAGCCGTCCGATCGGATCGCGATCAACGATCGTGATGAGGAGGCGACGTGGCAGCGTGTGGGACGTCCGATCGCGCGTGAATTCTCGATCGTCGATCTTCACTTAAATTGATGAGGATACGTGGCAAAATCAGGGCTACACCGGATGCGTCTAATCTCCATCGTTGATCGCGAGAGTTCTAATGGTCGAGATTAAATCGCAGAAAAACGCATCTGATGCGTCCGATTGCGATCTAACGGCAAGAGTTTCAAGGCATTTTATAACGCGCGAGAACGTGGCTTCATCTCGAGCGTCCGATCACGATCCAACGGCCACAACTTAACGGTAACGATTCACGATCATGCGTTTCATCAGAGCCGTTGATCCATTTAATCAAACAGTTATGCCAAAATATCCTATAAATTAAGATGTTCTTCGCATTTTTAAAGTATTCAAGAGACATTCAATCAAATTGAACTGTTTAGACACCAAATCTCTTGAATCTCTTGATCTCAATCGCTTCTAGACTCATTTCCGCATCCACGGAGTGCTTAAGATCAAGATTTGGATGATCGACGAGGAAGAAATCGACACTTGAACTCCACAATCGCGATTTTCGATGAAAAGCCTTGATTCCGACGATTAATTGGACTAATCCGATCGCAATCGAGGGTTAGGGATCATGTTTTATCCTAATCTATTGTCTATTACTGTTTAATTTTCGTTTAGATTAGTAATTTAGCTTTAATTTCATCTTGATTTTCTTTAATTTTGTTCTTCTGATTTTCAGAAATTTCATCTCATTTCGATCTTGAATTTCTCCGCGAAATCAAAGTCAAATTCGATGATTTTTGATTCCATGGAATCATCTTAAAGTTCTCTTTCATAAAATACCATTTTCCCCAATTTCTATCATCGATTCATTGTTCGATTTGATCAAATTTGAAGAGATCATCAGAAATTTCCTTAATTTCTTGTGGATTAGACCCATATTTACCATTATACCCCTCAATTCTAGATATTTTCATTACATTAATAAGTTTGGACTTTATTTTGACATGAATCGGTGTACAATTAATGATCACATCGATTCGTTCTGTCACATAACTTGAAGAAAAACCTCATCTCCTTGAGCACACTTGATGCAAAAGGCTATAAATACTTAGGTGAAGGTGGAGTCTTGAAAAACCCCATCTCCTTGTGTTGAAAGGCTAATTATCTCACAACATATATACTCTTATGGGCACTACATTCATCGATGAAGTTGTTGTAACAACTACTCATGTGAAAGAAGAGGACATTACAAAACTATGGCATATGCGGCTCGGGCACATGAGCCAAAAGGGATTGGAATTGTTGAGTAAGAGAGGCTTGCTATATGGTCAAAGAATTAGCAAGGTGGATTTCTGTGAACATTGTGCTCTTGGGAAGCAAAAACGTAGTACCTTTGGTACGATGATTCATAGAACTCAAGGCATACTAGACTATATCCACTCCGATGTGTGGGGTCCTTCCAAGTCCCTTCTAAAGCTGGTGCTAATTATTTTGTCACCTTCATTGATGATTTCTCTCGGAAGGTGTGTGTATATATATTACAGCAGAAAATTGAGGTTTTCAAGGTCTTCAAGCAATGGAAGGTGCTTGTTGAAAATCAAATGGGCAAGAAAATCAAGAGGTTGCGTATTGATAAAAATATGGAATTTTTTTCATTTGAGTTTGATGAATTTTGTAGGGAGGAGGGCATTGCAAGGCATCGAACAATGCATCACACACCACAACAAAATAGTGTAGCTGAAAGAATGAATAGAAACTTTCTTGAAAGAGCACACTTCACGTTACTAAATGCAGGCCTTAGAAAGGACTTTTGGGCAAAAGCTATCTCAAGAGCTTGCTATCTTGTAAAACTCCAAAGGAGGTATCTCAACACCCTGCATCTGCTATTGACTTTAAAACTCCAGAGGAGGTATGATCAGGTAATCCTCCAGACTCCTCTTACTCGAGAGTATTTGGTTGTCCTGCATACGTTCATGTTGATCAAGACAAGCTAGAGCCAAGAGTGAAGAAGTGCATCTTCCTTGGTTACGCTTCGGGAGTCGAGGGATATCGATTATGGTCGCTTGATCGGAAATCTCCCAAGCTTATGATTGAGATGAATATCACCTTTAATGAATCTGCTCTTTTGCGGAAAAAGGAAGAGACTACTTCTAAAATTAACACAATTATTCAAGACAATGTATCAAAGAAGATCGAGTTTGAAGATATGGGGACCCAAAACCCTCGCAGATACAAGAAGAAACTTCAATACCCGATTCACATGAAACAAGTATAAGTCCTTTGAATTATTTTGTTGCAGGAGATCATGGTAGAAGATATGGTTTTGATAACTTGGTAGCGTATGCACTTTCTATTGTCCATCTATCTATTTATATATCTTTCTATAATTATACATTTATCTTTCTAATTTTACTCGTCAATCCACTCGTCTATCTGTCATGACTTACTCGTTAAGTTTTTATTAAATACTTTGCACGCGACGGAAAGTAGGCAATTAGTATTCTCTTCGCGTCCTCGGTACGCGCGGAAGGCCCTCTTGTCCGGAAAAGTTCTCCGTCGTTTTTGCATCCGAGATCTTCTCCTTCTCGAAGAGAGCACCCACAAGGTTCGCGACCATGAAGATCACGGCGCTCCTGGTGATGAAATGGGCGGGTTCAGGGGAAGCCTCCTCGTCGGGGCAATCGGATTCTGTCGTCCTCGCCAACGCCACTGACGTCAGCCATTTCGGATATTTCCAGAGGACCGCCGCCAGAGAATTCATCATCTTCTTCGCCCGCACCGTCGCCAAAAGGACTCCTCTAGACAAAAGACTAACTCTCGAACACGAAGGTTTTTCTCAGATCTCTTTGCTAAAGATCTCGTTTTTAATATTTAGGTCTAGCCTCCAAATTTTTTATCTTATGTGGATCTCGTTATAGATCTTTTGATATGGTAATATGTGTTTTTTCTCCGGGATTTGATTATCGATTGTTTAATAGAAGCTTGCGGTTGAAATTTCTTTCTGGCAGAGTATAAGGTTTATTGCTACAATATGAACGGTCTCTGCGCTGTGGCATTCACGGATGATCATTATCCAATGCGGAGTGCTTTCTGTCTTCTCAACAAGGTTCTATTCATCCCACTCTTATTTTCATGTAGAAATCGCTAATTGAGGATAAGGTTAAGCATTTCATCGATAAAAAAAATCTAGGCTTTTGTTAAAAAAAGGGGGTTTTTTGTACGAAGAAGGACGAGAAGGAAATTTAAACTGATTAAATGTTCGGCATTTAAGTTTCTTCGTCGAGCATGTACCATCTTTGGTTCATTTGAAGGCTGTTGAGAATATTTTGAGATATTTACTTCGTGAAAAGTTGCTCAGAATCTCGTGGTTATTACGCTGCTTTAGTCTATGTTGAACCAGCCATCTCTCATTCTCTCTAGTATTCTCTCTCACTCTCTTCTTATTAGAAGAACATGCAACGCAGCCATCTCCTAGTTTCATCTTTTCCTTTCGCTTACACATTTCTCTATATTATTCTCTACACCTCTCTGTATATATAAAATATATACACATCTTGCTCCATCAATCTCTCTCTATCTGTCACTCTATTTTGTTTACTTCATTTCTCATACGTGAGGAGTCTCTCTCCCTTTTTCTCCGTTTTGGAGGTGTGTACGCTCTCTCTCTCTCTCTCTCTCTCTATATATATATATATATATATATATCTATATCTATACACACAAATACAAACACAAATATATCTACTGATCTATCTCTTTAATTGCTGAGAATTCCTCAGATACTTGACGAGTATCAGAGGGTCTTTGGTGAATCATGGAGAAATGCACGGGCAGATGCCACCCAACCATGGCTATACTTGAATGAAGCTCTGACAAAATTTCAGGTTATCTTCTTCTCTTCTGATATTGAAATTTACTTTCCACAAATTTCAACTCCAACTGTTTGATAAATCTTGTCATTTGTCCATGATAAATCCATTGAAATCCAAGTCACATGTCTGATCTAGAGAGATAAAATGCGCTGAGAAATAGTTAATAAGAATTGACAATTATCAGGAACTCCATCCTCTGTCAAATGTAAGTAAACTTCAATTGCCATAATTCCCCTTCACTTTCTATCTTGAATTCTTCAACTGATACTTAAGGATAGAGTACAAATGCATTTATAATTTTCCATTATCAAGGGTCTCATCAGTATTCATTCATCTCTCTCTTTGCCTATCCATCTAAATATCCATCTATCAGTCTATTTATCTGCCTATTTGTCTAAAAGTTTCCATCTGTCTATTTATCTGTCTATTTATTTCATCCATCCACATGTTCCTCATCCCATGCATCTCTCTGTTCATCTGTCTCTCCTTACGTCCCTGGTCCATCTCTGAGGTGGTGGTTTGGATGAAATTATTGACAAAAATCATGTAAAATTTGTCAATTTCTGTGCAGGACCCTGCGGAGGCTGACAAGCTGCTCATGATTCAACGTGATTTGGACGAAACAAAGATCCTCCTCGTGAGTGATTCTGAACCCAATATTGATTCAAATCCACTATGTATTAAATTTTGAAGGTTGGAGTCTTTTTAATGATCGAAAGATGAAAAATGTGATCATTTCTTATATTTCAGCATAAGACAATTGATAGTGTTCTTGCTAGAGGAGAAAAGCTGGACAGTTTGGTGGAGAAGAGTTCTGATCTCAGTGCTGCATCTCAGGTGCGATTTGGTGAAATAAAAAAATGAAGATGATTATGATTTTTACCTTTTTTTATTTCCTGAAAACAGATGTTCTACAAGCAAGCAAAGAAGACAAACCAGTGTTGCTCCATACTTTGAGAAATTGTTGTCATTGACCCCTTCGTTGTTGGCTGATTCTTGAGGGTTCACACCTGCTGCATGGACTTAGCCTTCTTGGGTATATCCTCCTCTCTTCCCTTGTCTGCATGGATAAATGTATGCTATTTCTCAAACTTGGTGTTCATCATGATATGTTTCTGCGGAGACGATCTGCCATTATGAGAGTGATGCTGAGTATGGCGTATTTGAGAAACCAATCATTTCATCTAGCATAATACCTTTTAGAGAAAAAACATTTATTGGGTTGCATTAAGAGAGGCAGAAGAGATAGAGAGAGTTGAAGATCGTGCATATGACAAGGGAATCAACTGATGAGAGCAAAATGCCTGAAATGAAAATTGAGAGAATACTAAGTTTAATTTGCTTTCTAGACTTAATTGCATGAATTGTTCATTGTAAGCTAACAAGAAACTCACTTACATTTGAGAAGAGATCAATAAATCTCATTCAAGATGGGAGTCTTTATTGGCGAAGAGTAAGTTTAATTCAGTTGTAATTTTCACATTTTAAGTAATCTTCATAAGTCAGCTCAAGACCCAGACTTCTTCATTACTGAGGGAAGTAATACTCCTTTAATTGTTTAATGTCTCAATTAGTATCCCATTGAGTGATTGACATACCTATCTGGGTCCCCCGTTGGATCCAGAAGGAAACAAGGTCAGCAATTTCTAGACATAAGAAAAAACGCTAGCTGGTTTGTTTAGGTTTACAATCTCAATACATAGATTCTTTTCATTTTTCACTGATTATCCATGTTTTACCTTGACTTGTGATGAGTTTATGTCTCATTTTCCCTTAAAAAATCCAAGGGGAATTTCCTTGAATTTGATTCATTAGGTTACAATTTTTGTCCTCTACATAGTGTGAACTCATTAAAACTTAACTAGTCTCCCTGATTTGCAACCCCATTTCATCCTCCATCTGGATTTAGATTGATTTCATGTTCCTGAATATTCAATGCCAAACTGTACGTGGATTTTTTGTAAACGAGAATTGCGGTCTTTGAAAACACAAAATTACACATCAAAGAAAATACTCACTACATAAACAATAAAATTAAAACTAGTGATGCAAGGAGTCGAGGCTGAAAATACAAAGAATTAGACTTAAAACCTCATGATCTTTAGCTCTAGAATGAATTAATAATATGAATGAAGAAATATAGCCAAATGATAAAGACAAAAAGAACTTCCCAACGAGCCCAAGATCAAGCAAAATTGGCCATAGTATCAAAAGAGAAATCAAGGAGTGAATTGAGAAAAGAGAACATAGTACATGAGGAGAAAGACAACCACTGTTACAACCAAAATGATGAAATTAGAAGTGTCGGTTTGATGGTGTAATCTTGCACTATCTTGGATAGAGTGAGAGATGGACTGAATTAGCACTGCGTCCAAGCTACCCTTGCACATCTCAAAAAAGCTATAAAGTACAAGAAAAGAATAGGTCATCAAAATGAATACTCTTGATGCATTTCTTGGTAGGAAAGAACATGAAAATCAATAAAAAAATTTCAAGAATACATCAAAGATTGAAATGCTAATCAAAATGGCTAGAATTGAAATCTAGGAAAAATTGGAGATGAAACTCAGAGAGACTGAAAAAGGGGTCTTGCAGTGAATTGCGATGAATCATGGAAGTTTGATCACCCTTCTAAGGGGGCATGACAGCCAAGACTTGGCCATATTACCTTCTTAAAAGATAGTGGAGAGGGAGGGAGAAAGAAGAAATTGGGGAGATGGGCACTGTTTAATGTGAGTGTGAGCACCTAGATTGCATTATTTGGCAACCAAAAGTGTAGAGAAGAGATGAAGGGTGTCCAAATTTTTCCATGTGAAGTCATATGATTCATCAATTGAAACACAATGATAGTGCCCACCTTTTCCTTGGCCACATGCTCTTATTTGATTTTCCCCGAAAAAAGAAAATTCAACAACGAATGATATTTTCATGCACATTAGTATTTGATATGCCACTAAAAAGCATAGGCGGTGCCATTGACATTGCACTAAGTGTCTTGGTCGTTTTGGCAATTTGTGACGTCAATCCATAGATCTAATACACTTGATTGACACCGCCAATCACAACACTCTTGTCAAGTCATGTCCATGTGCCGCTTCACGAGTTCCATGTATAAATAATATGGAAAAAGGTATACATTATCAAAAGCTTTAATGAACTTGAAATGAAAACCAAAATCCCATACTAGCCCCATCCCATCATAGATGCTCACATGGCGCCACATAGGCACTCTTGATGAGTACCATGTGGTGCCCCTTCATCCACTACATGTGTGCAACCCAATGTTTGGTTAGACATCAATGGCTCCTTGGCATGCTGTGAGAGGTCTGCTCCACCATGTCAGAGCGGGCCAATTTCACCAAATTTTCCCTAGAAAATTCATAAAAAATAAAAAAGTAAATGAAAAATAGTTACAGTTCAAAAATTCATGTCTTCCAATCTAGAAATCATTTTAGCGTGAAAATTTTATCATTGTTTTAGAAGCATGATGAAATAAACATAGAATTGGTTTTACGTCACTTTCGACTTGAGAAGCTACACAATGTTCTTCACCTTCTTCGTCTTTCTTCATCTTCTTCTTCACTCAAGGACTGTGTACATGAACAGTAGAAAACATGTTTCATTATAGGTTACATGACCGTGAAAAATTCAAATGCAGTTGTTTGTGCCAAAATTAACCTAAATGGATGTAAAATGAGCATATGAGTAAAATGACACGATTAATATATGAATTTCATAAATCCATGATAATGCAAATCATATTAGAAATACTTATGAACTAAAACTAGTTAATAGTAAAAAAACTAAACATATAAGGGCCACATTATCATGTTTAATCATGTTAACATTAAAATGCACCAATGGATTGGCTTCATATTCACGGATATCTAATGTCTAGCCTAATTCCATTTGGATTTTATAATGACTTGTCCAATTAATGAAACCAAAATTCAAAAAGGTATTTTTATATTACTATATTTTTCAATGACCTCTTTATGTTTGATTGTTGACGTAAAAGACTCACCATCATTATAATCACACTAGCTCACTTGAGGGGCATATCTTTGCCTTTTTGGGATAACATCACACAAGAGTTAGAAAATAACCCCAATAATAGAGCAATAGATTCAAGATTTACCCTCATGTTGACAAATAGTGCTTTTGAAAATGCATTTTGGCCTTTCCCAATGGTTTCATACGACATGATTTTGCTATCACTCTTGTAGTTGCTTTTGACAAAGTCATGTCAGTAACATGTCAAAATTGAACTATTGGGTGAGAAAGAAATTACAAGTAGACTTTATATATACCTAATCATATGATGGATGTTATATGGCTTGCAACCTAATCAAAATTTCATATTTCATTTATATTCGTTGAAGGAACTTTTATTCATTATCATGCTTGTGTGATGTCTATAATAAAGTCCATGAACATATGCAATGATTAAGCAAATTATAATGAGATCATAATACATCAATCATTAGTCTTTAAACATATTTGCTAAATGTTTCTATTTGTGGGATATTCAAGAAGGACATTAAATTATCCAGAAAGATGAGATTTTCCATCCTCAATATTTGAGGAGATAGTCTCAAGGAATGAGAAGTGGTTAAATCCTTGGCTAAGATAATGAAAAATATCAAAGAAAGTATTCTTGACGATTTTCCTACTTGTGTCACTACTAAATTGAGTGATCGATTAGGGTTTGATTATTAATTATACCCTAAGTCATTCATGAACTTCATAAGGACGAGAGATTATTTGTATACATTGACCAATGATGGAAAGGTTCTATACGAGAGTTCTAATATACTCCATATCTCCCAAAGCACGCGGTGGAGCTTGGCACCCACTGGGCCGGTGACTCGACTTACTGATAAGCACAAAATCACAATATTAAAAATATAAGTTCACATATAAAAAAATATACCCAACTCTTTAATTCAATCTTAAAATTTAGAATAGTGGCAAGTTGAGGTTGAATCTGTAGGAAGGATAGCTATAAGAATAAACTAAAGGATTATTTTTGGTATTTTGGAGTAAAAAGGAAAAAATAATTGATAAAAAAAGAGACGTATGTAGAAGATGTGATTATCCGATCCAGAACTTCTACATCTCTGATGGAAGGTAAGAATTCTTGATTAGATAGTGGAATGGTGAATTAAGGTTGATATTATAGATCTGTGGATTAAATAGATGGTGAAAATGGAAAATATTGAAAAGAAAAAATAATAAAAAAAGGACTAGTGATGCTCTTTCATTGATCACTCCTCCCAGAGCCCATATATCTCTCCTAAGCTCGGCGCATTGCATCCAATATGAGGAATGCATAGAAAGAGACACAACTCACTAAAAGTGATGTTTGGTCCACGATAGACAATTGATTGGTGCTCTTTTTCCTTAGGCTAGCCAATGCTAGAAGCAACCAAAGAAACATAAGAAAGTAATTTTTTTTCTTAAAATTTAAATCTGCCACCTTAAGGATAGAGCATAAAATGACGATGACGTTTTAGCTTCAAACTCCATTGAGATCATGAGATATCATGATCTCAATTTGGAGCACTTTTTTCTTAAAAATTGTCTGATTGATTGCTAGCTATCCAGTTGATCTTGGCCAAGATTGGAAGTCACAGGATCGGGAGTCACATGTCATCTTCTTATTTGCCATGAGGAGAGATAAAGAATAAGATCAACATTAACCATTAGATGAAATCCATCAAATTTGAGAGCTCTATGATTGCGTCACATTTTGCACTATGGTTATCCGTGAAGAGAGAGAAAATTAGGAATCATCTGGGCCCTAGATGATGGATATTATGTGGCCTATAAGCCAATCACACTTTCATGTATCTTGTTTATGTTCATTGAAATGAAATTTATTTATTGTCATTCTTGTGTGATGTTTGCAATGAAGTCCATGAGCATGTGCAATGACTAAGTGAATTATGATGAGATCATAATATAGTGATCACTAGTCTTTAAACATATGTTCTAAACATTCCTATTCATGAGATATTCGAGAAGGACATCGAATTATCAGGAAAGAATAACACTATCTAATCTATCTCATATGATGAGTATGGCTGATCCTATAGCCATCCAGTGTGGAGACACTAAGGATAGATAGTGGGTGCTCTTTGGAGAAAGAGTTCACTGAATTGATCCGTATGAATCCCTGAATGGTATTATACCTAACTGTCAATCAAGTTGATTCATGTCATGGTTGTGTATGTGGTCCTTTGACTTGAGACACCAAAGACATCTTGTGGATGGATGATCGTGTTTTGATTATGACTTACGAATCCCTAGTTATGGGATATCTAAAACGTCATATATTGGATACGACATGAAGTCCACGAAGATGATTCTGTGATCAAGATGGGATCATCCACCCTTGGTATTTGAGGAGATTGACTCAAGGAATGAGATGCGATGAAATCCTTGTCCAAGGTAGTAGAAATATTGAAGAATGAGTTCTTGATGATTTTTACATGGATCAGTACTAACTTGAGTGACCGATTAGGGTTTGACAATTGACCATACTCTAAGTCATCCATGAGTCTAATGTGGATGAAGGATTATACATACATGGTAATCGATGACGGTAAGGTTCCATAAGTGAGTTCTTACATACTCTATATCTCCTAGTGTAAGTGGTGTAGCTTGACACCCAACAAGCTGGCAACTCAACCTATCGATTGGGTTAAATCGATCCTTGATTAATTAATCTATATGTGGATGTGGATAATTAATTAAGGTTGACCAACAAGATGTTATTTGGTCTATGGAGTTATTAACTAGTGAGATATATGGACCTAGAGGGTCACACACATAAGGTTTATGGATATAGACATAATTATGAGGGTTTTTATGAAAAAACCTCATACCAAATGTCTATAAATAAGGGGAGAACGACCACAACTGAAGGTGCCATGGTTTTGTGGATTTTTCTTTGAGTTCTCTTTCCAAATCTGTCAAAATCCCTTATTTCTCACCTCATTTCATTGTCTGATTCTATCCAATTTCAAAGAGTTCTTCAAAAATACCTTAATTCTCAGTGGATTTGAACTCGTATTCACCTCTATACTATTTAATTCATTATTAATCTTTAAAATTGGTGAGTTTGGAACTTATTTTGACTCGTGTGCACATGTTTCCAATGACCTCGTAGAGACGTGTCAAAACAAGTTACAAACTCACTAATTTTAAGAAATAATCACTTAGATAGTTTAGTGGTGAATAAGGGTCGAATCCACGAAGAATTATGGTATTTTAAAGCTATTTCTTCACATTTTATCAAGTTGGCTGATGAATCAAGGTCAGAAATTAGGAAATTTGATAAATTTAGATAGATAAATTTAAGACGAATCCACGAAATAAAATCTCTCCATTTAGATCAAGATTCGTAGACAAATCAAGAAGTAAAAATTATATACAATTTCTTAATGCAAAGAGAGAAAAAAATGAAATATAATCTAACATTAACTTAATCTGCGATTCGAAAATTGAAATCTAATGTTGTACGAAGAAAGATTTGAAGGAAAATACAAATTCTAAACTGAGACAATGCTCGAAATGATCCAATTGATCGCCGGATCAAAGGCTTTTTGTTCTGCAATTTTGAAGAAGATCGTAGGCATTCAAGAAGTGAATTCTCCATATTCTTTCCACAAAATCTCACTTTCAAACACTCCTTGGACGTGAAAATTGATCTAGAAGATGAAGAAAATAAGAGATTAAGGGATTGATATGTCTAAATAGTTTGATTTCTTGAAACACCCCTGAATACATTTTCCATCAAAAAAACATGTGTATAAATAGGGAAATTTTGGTGTGGTCGTTGGATTTAGCTCTTCATCTTCAATCAACGGCCTAGATGAAATGCTTGGATGTGAATCGTTGCCATTAAGTCGCATCCATTTGATTGAAGATGCTGTGCTTAGAGTTCGCCATGTCAGGCGTGAAGAAGAGTCACGCGATCGCGGTCGTCTGATCGGAAATCGATGAATGAGATGTCGCCATGCGTCCACCGAAGTCCCTCAAGCGTATTTAATCTCAGTCATTATAACTCTTCAAATCAACGGTTGAGATAAAAACATTTTTTTAAAAAATCTTCTCCCAATTAGAATGTGCCACGTACCCCCTGACTTAAGTGAACATAAACGATTTTGATTCAATACGCGAATCGAACACCACATTCTATCACGTCACCTACGCGTAAAAATAAACACATATACTCCCACATGGCAAAAATAAAAGCAATTCGGCGGGTATATAAGGTATGTTTATTAATGGTTTTAGATTATATCATGAAAAGGATCCTTAACCCACAAATTACACACACACGCACACATGCGCACACACATACGCATAGGTACGCTGTCACATGGCAAGCATACACGTCACCACATGGCGAGGCCTTGCCACGTCAGCGCAGTTTTTGATCTGATTTGTATTATTTTTAATTCAAATAAATTTAAATTCAAATAAATTATAATAAATGCTAATAAATTTAAATAAATTCAAAAAAATGTGTAAAAAATTAGAAAAATTCCAAAAAATCTCTAAAAATTAGAAAATTCATATCTTTCAAAATATAACTCCAAATTTGTCTTTTTGGATCAGAAATTAAATAATCTATATGGCTGTAATGTTTTGAGGTAACGAAGAAACATATTAGCCTGGAGTGAACTCCAAGCTAATATGAAGCACATGGATACAAATGAAAGACAATTCTGAATCAGCTTTGTCTACGAACAAGGAAGCTATAAGTAATGCAACTATGAATCTCATGGACAATTTGATCCTGGCTTATGATGAACGCTGGCAGCATGCTTAACACATGCAAGTCCGACGGGAAGTGGTGTTTCCAATCCATAAAATGAAATTTAAAAAATAAAAATAGAATAAATTTTTATTTCAAAAATATACTCATGTCTTTTAAAAAATATAGTTAGAAAAAAAGAGTCCATAAGAATTATTCTCTTATTATTTAACATTAAAACCTAATTATAATCTCAAATATAGATGAGAATAAATTAATTATTAAATATGTCTCTTAATTATCCATGATTATCCCTAAAATAGTATATTTTGATATTATAACTTAAATTTACTTTAAATGATAGATATACACTCAAAACATGATAACATGCATAAGAATAGAATATTTTATGCCTTAATTTGCATTAATAATCATATGATTTAATGTGTAAATTGCATGTTATCAATTATCACTTACAAATCCCTAGCCATAGGGATATCTAAAATGTCATATATTGGATACGAGATGAAGTCCATAAAGATGATTGTGTTATCAAGATGGAATCATCCTCCCTTGATATTTGAGGAGATTGACTCAAGGAATGAGATGTGATGAAATCCTTGGCCAAAGTAGTGGAAATATTAAAGGAGTTCCTGATGATTTCCTACACGCATTAGTACTAACTTGAGTGAGCGATTATGGTTTGAAAATTGATCATATCCTAAGTCATTCATGAGTCTTGTACATATGAAGGATTATACATTCATAGTAATCGATGGCATAAAGGTTCCACAAGTAAGTTCTTACATAATCTATATCTCCTAGAGTATGTAGTGTAGCTTGGCACCCAATGAGCTGACAACTCAACCTATCGATTGGGTTAAATCGATCCTTAATTAATGAATCTATATGTTGATGTGGATAAATTAATTATGGTTAATAATTAGGTGTTATTTGGTCTATAGAGTTATTAACTAGTGAGATATATGGACCTAGAGGGTCACACACATAAGGTCTATGGATGTCGGTGGATATGTACATAATTATGAGGGTTTTAATGAAAAAACCTCATACCCAATATTTATAAATAGGGAGATAATGACCAAATGGTGGCGTACGACCTCTATCACCACCAAGGCACGATATCACAGTGCCGGAGGAGCCCTTTCGCGCGCGTGGACTTATCTTCTTTCTTTATTGTGAACTTTTCGACTCGCACCTATTTAACCGGGTCCTCGCTTATTTCCCTCTCCCTTTTAGGCTTCAAGGTGGGTTCTTCCCTTTTCGGGATCCTATTCGTGAAACCCTTCTTCTTTGTGAACCTTCTTATTTCTATGAGTATGTTTAGGCTTTGGGTCGTGGGCCTCATGTGGGCCCTTTCCCCTCTCGGCCCATTTTGGGCTCTATAAGAGGGGAAGGGACCCCCCCCCCCTACACACTCTAGCCATCATTTGAGAAAAGAAAGGAGTCTCCTCCCTCTCCGAGTGACTGCTCACCGAAGGCCGGGGAAGGAGTCAAACCGCCGTCGCACCCGCCACCGCCGCACGCCACCATGCCGCCACTGCAACCGCGACCGCCGCCACTCCTTGCCCCGGCCCCAAGGACATCGCCATTGTCGCTGCCGCTGCCGCCGCCGTCACCGCCACTGCCGCACACCATCGTTCCGCTGCCACCGTAACCGTCACCACCACCGCACCTCGCGACTGATCCTTCTTTGTGACTCCATCGTCCTCAAGCCGCCGCCGCCTCAGGACCGCTGCACCGCCTTCCTCTCCACTCTCCTCTCCCCCTCCTCCTCGAGCTCACCCTCCCGTCCTCCCTCCACCCTCTCCTCTCCTCTCCAGCTCCTTCACCCTGCCAAATCCTCCCTGTTTCCCGTTGACATCCAGCCTGAGCTCAATCCGACACTCTCCTATGACCCCTCCTACTGTCGTCCCCACTCCCTCCGTGTCTCCCGCGACCCTCCCCGATCTCCCTCTCCAGCTTCCTCGCGATCCCGCGCCCCGCCATGGAACTGCGAAGTCATCTTCTACCCCCGTCCCCTCCCGTCGAGTGCCGTGAAGCGAATCCCCCACGGCTTCGCTTCCCCCCTCCCCCAATTTCCAGCCTCTCCTCTTGTCCTCTACATCATCTTGATTACCCCCCTCTCCCTCTCTCTCTTCAAGACCCCGTGCTCCCCTCCCCATTACCTCGCTCGTCCTCTCCCCGTGACCACGCCCTCTCCTCCCTATCATCCTCCTTCTACTTCCCCAAATTCTGTCGCTCCCGCAAATCCCGAGTTCCCCGATTTCCCTCGAATTGCTCCGCATCTCCGACCTTCTCCGCGATTCCCACGACCCTGCTCGCCCCAGTCCCGAGCTTCGCCTTCCCTCTGAACGTCCTACAAATCCATCTTCCCAGCTACCTCACCAGCTCCCTCTCCAACTCCCGCTCCATCCCCTCACATGAATTCCTTCCCCCCAATGCCTGAACTCCCTCCTCCAATCTGTCTCTATCTCCCCACCTCGCTGAATTCAACCTCGTGCTCTACTGAATTCCACTCCGCCTCCTGCCGAATCCTCTCGACACCTCGCCACTTCCTCCGCACAAACACTTCCGCGTCATCGCACGTCCTCTCCCCTCCATTCCCCACCTTCAGAACGATTGCCTGTGTCAGCGTCCACCCCTTTCTCCCACGCGCCCTCATTGGACCGCCCGCGACATGTCGACATTCAATTTCTCTCTCCCCCTGAATTCCCTCCCTCGCGAATTCACTCTTGCTCCAGTCCGGTCGCCTACGCCTCTCACCTCCAATCGATCACTACTCTCTCCCCCCATTTCCACCCTCTCACCACTTCTGATTCCCCTGCAAATTCGCATGCTGATTCCGCTCGATCCCAACCCCTTTTTCACCCGTCATCCTGCTTAATTTCCTCCCGCATTCCAACCGTTTCCACTTCCCTGTCCGCCCACTCTCATCCCCTCACCTCGTCCTGCAAAAATTCACGTAGTCGATTAGGCGACTTCGTGTAGTTGCCCTGCTGAATTCGCCCGACACCCTACCGGAATTCCCCAGTCGCTCAACCATCCCTTCTTTATTGTCTTGTCGCACCCTTCCTCTTCACCCGGCCAACGCCAATCGTCCTCCTATCCCCCCCCCTTCCCGACGTCTTCCCAAAATCTCTACGACGTTGCCAGGCTCCGACGAGACGAACTTGCCCATCCCCAGCCGAAATTCACCCAAGCACGACGGACATTGTTCGTGTAATAATAGAGGAATCACTGTTCTTGCAAAGTAGAACAGGAATAGAAAGAGATGAAAGAAGGAGAGGAGAGAAGAGGGATCACGAGACTCTCAGAATAGTAACTGAGTTCTTGAACTTCTATTGATGATAATTTTGGTACATAATGTGAGGTATTTATAGAGATTATACGAGAGGAAAGGACCGTTGGAGAAATTGGGAGCAATCGCCGCTAATGTTGATGTTTGCGGATTGGTCCACGTAGCGCGGTCGAGCTGGCAGCCGTTACGCGATTCACTTAACTTCCGCGAACCGGTCTATTTTGTGAGCCAGTTCTCGATTTGAATCGGGTGACTGATCAAGTGCTTTCACACGCCCCCGCAAGTCCAAGGTGGGAAGAAGATGCAGCTTGGACTTGAGAAATAGAAAAGATTTTTCGGAAGTGCTTTGGTGAGAATATCGGATGTCTGGTCCTTGGTAGCCAGATAGTCGATGCGAAGATTCTTCATTTTTACTTGTTCTCGGAAGAAATCATAGTCTATTTCAATGTGTTTCGTACGGGCATGAAAAACAGGATTAGCTGCAAGGTAAGTTGCACCAACGTTGTCACACCACAGAATAGGTGAGCGTTGCAGCGGAATGCATAATTCTTGGAGAAGCGATTTGATCCAGATGAATTCCGTAGTGGCATTGGCCACCGCTTTGTATTCAGCCTCTGTGCTGGATCGAGCCACTGCCCTTTGTTTTTGACATCGCCAAGAGATAAGATTTTGACCAAGATAGACGAGATAGCCACTTGTAGAGCGTCGATCGGTAGAACAGCTGGCCCAATCTGCATCACTAAACAATTCTAGAGATATATCAGAGTTACGGGAATAAAAAAGGCCGTCTGAGATTGAATTTTTAAGATAGCGCAGCAAGTGTTTAACACTGATCCAATCTGAGTGTGTGGGTGAATGCATTACTTGACAAGCTTTATTAACAGAAAAGGAGATATCCGGTCTAGTAATGGTAAGGTACTGAAGTGCCCCAACAATGCTTTGATAAAGAGTGGGATCATTGAATTTGGTAGAGTCCGTGGATTTAGAGAATGAACAGGGATTAGAAGTAGGTTTAGCCTTATCCATCTGTGCTTTTTGAAGGATTGATAGGAGGTACTTGGACTGAGAAAGAAAATAGCCAGTTGGTGTAGAGATAAATTCAAAGCTAAGAAAATAATGAGCAGGACCTAAATCTCTCATAGAGAATGTCGAGCTCAGAGAACTAATGAGGCTTTTAATTCCAACTGAGTCCGGACTGATAAGTAGAATATCATCAAAATAAATAAAAAATAAGTAAGGGATGTGATTATGATATTTAAAAAACAAAGAGGTGTCAGTTTTGGAAGCAGAAAACCCGAGAGAAAGTATGTAGATAGCTTTAAAACCCATGCCCGAGGTGCCTATTTAAGACCATATAAGGATTTATTTAATTGACATACATGATGAGGAAAGACTGTATTGATGAAACCCGGTGGCTGTTCCATGAAGATGGTTTCTTGCAACTCACCATGTAGAAATGCATTGGAGACATCTAATTGATGGATGAACCATTTTTGACTGATAGCTAAAGATAATAGTATGCGAACGGTGGTAATTTTAATAACCGGGCTGAATGTTTCATCATAGTCAAACCCATCTTCATGTTTGAAACCTTTGGCTACTCGCCAAGCTTTGTACTGCTCAATGGATCCATCATATTTATGTTTTAATTTGAAAACCCACTTATAACTGATAACATTCATGAATGTTGATTGAGGAACTAACTTCCATGTTTGATTATGTTGAAGAGTTGTGAATTCAGTCTTCATTGCCTGTAGCCATTGAGCATCTTTCATAGCCTGTGAGAATGATACTGGTTCACAGTGAATGTTTGTGTTAGTAATAAAACTCAGGCAGAGGATGATTGGTAATCGGTTGAGTTTTGGAGTAGATCTCACTAATGGATTTGGTTTTTAAAGAAGGAGTGGTATCAGGTGAAATTGGGTCAGCTAAAGGCAAGTTGAGATCATTTTCTTCTGAGTCAGTAGACTCATATGGAGAAGTAAGTAGATTTTGATCAGGAGAAATAGGTTCGGTTGTTGGGGTAGATGCGCTGATGGGAGTGTCTTGAACACAAGGCTTTACAATAATAGGGAGAGTTGTAGGATGAGATCCTAGAATTCCAGTGGATGTATTTTCAAAGGAAGTAGATGAGTGAGAGTATAAGAAAATAGATTCCTCAAAGATCACATCTCGAGAGATAAAGAGTTTATTAGATGATAGAGATAAGCATCTATACCCAAGATGAATTTTGCTATACCCGAGAAAGATACATTTTTCAGATCATGTATTCAATTTATGAAGTGAGTATGGTCGAAGGTGAGGATAGCAGAGACATCCAAAAGTCCGTAATAGTTTGTAATCAGGTAAGATATTGAAGAGAACTTCATATGGTGACTTTTTGTGTAAGAGTGGTGTGGTCATTCGATTAATGAGGAAATCAGCAGTAGAGACAGCTTCATCCCAAATTTTTTCTAGTAAAGAGGCATTTTTGAGTAAAGCTAATTGATGAACTCGATTACGCGTGTTTTCCGTCGTTGTTGTGTATCGTATTCATGAAATAAAATTTATATTTCCTTAGTATAGTGTAAGCAAGGGTCAAATCCACAGGGAGCTGAGGTAATGAGATTAGATATTCAAATGAAAGGTGAGAGAGCATGGAAGATGTGAGAGCTTGGAAAAAAGTGCAAACGTAAATGCAACATGTAGAGATGAATATGAGTGATAGTTTTTAGGTTTATTTTTTAATTAGGAGAGAAATATGAATTCTAATGGAAAAACAATGTAGAAAGAAATGAAATGGAGATGAGATGATGACAAGGTGAGAAGAGTGTTCGGTGGTAGCGATGGATCGATGAATAGATGTGCAGCTATAGGGAGAGAGAGTTGCAAGTCTCGATGATGTCAAAGCCACTACATTAAAAGAAAATAAGAAATAAATATAAAAAGGAAAATAAAACTTTACTGTTTATGGAGATGATGGACACAAGCAAGAACTCAATCTAGATCCTCGCACAAACCCTGTCGGTGTGCCCGTCCTAGGACGGGTGATGCTCGATCCGCTCCGATCATGATCTTGGCTTGCTCCCTTCTCCCCTACAAGGTTGAGCATCAAATAATGCTTCTCCTTGGGCCTTGACCTCCTCTCCCTTTCCTTCTAGTAGCCTGATGCTAAAGAGAGCCAAAAAACTCAAGGAGAGAGAAAAAGAAGGCTTTTATAATGAGTTCTTAGGGTTTGAGTGTAAAGAGGGGTAAAAGAGTCCAATTATTAAAATCATTTTTTAAGCTTGATTGTTTGATCCAAGGGTATAGATGGATAGAGGGTTAAAAGATGAATCTAGAAATAAAATTTCAGCTCAAAACTCCATCTAGATCATGAGATATCATGATTTTAATTTAGAGAAATCATAGTCTTTGATTGAGATAGTCCAGAGTGGTATTTCTGCAAATTACTGACTTAAAAAATTCCTGTAAATTGGAGGGGCATTTCTATAATTTTTCACTTTAAAAATCGGAGTGGCATTTTTGCAAATATGCTCAAAATCTGAAAATCACTAAAAAAATTCAGAAAAATTCCAGAAAAATCACTAAACTTAGAAATTGAATATCTCATAAAATACAACTCCTTTTTTCATGAAACTCCATTGGATCAAGAATTTAATTCTCTATCTTTTTATCCTAAAATATCTAAAATCATGATAAAAAAATTAAGGTCTCATTTAATAAAAATTAAGCTTGGTCCAACCTCCTTAAAAATAAGGAGATTGGCCCAATATTCACTCTAAATCAATTTTAGATTAACCTAAAAATCTTATGATGATACCTTTACCAAATCCAAACCTCATTTACCATATTTCATAAAAATATGGTTGTCTTGGTGTTCAAATTTAGTAAAGAGTTGTTTCCTCTTTCCTCTTATCGTCATCCATATCCATGCTTTCCTACTTACATACCTATGTCCCTACATCCACATAACTCATAAAAAATATGAGAATTGAACCACTTGACTTCGAAAGAGTAAAATGTGGTTAGTCTCATAGTATAAGTAATTGAAAAGAATAGTGCATGATAGGACATATCTATTTTTTTACTAAATTAGCACCAAATATATGCAAGTTGAGTATATGAGTAGAATGTAATGATGAATGCAAAAATATCATAAAAAGATAATAACGTGCATTATATGACTAAAAATTATGTGTTAAAACCCATTTATAATGATAAAAATGAATGCATCAATGACACGTTATCACTAATGCGGTTTCTGATGAGTCACAAATTTTAGTGATAAAACATGCTTTTGTAATGAATTTTCGATGCAATCCTTTATGTTTATTCGCATGTTTTATCTACAATGTAGCATGACATGGTGCTTTTTATGAATTTCAGACCTTGCTTTAAACCTATGCATACTTATGTATTTTTAAAAGAATTTGAAGGCTTAGGTGGAGACATGAACCCAAGGAGCTAGGGGAGACAGTCCAAGCAATGTTGGAGCAGCCCATGAAGATGTCAAGAGAGGAATAGAGAGGCCCATTAAGACCCAAAAAGGGGCAAGAGAAGAGGATCCAGATTGTTGAAGCGGGAGATCCAATGGCCCATTTTTCTTCTCTCTTTCCCGATTTAAAGGCTTAGGGTTCTGGAGAAGAAGCGCGTCACCTTGATGCGATCCAACCCGTTGGAAGCTTGTGTCTAGCTGGATCGGTGTCCCTCTTGCCCGAGTGAGAGCCAGGAGGAAGGAGAGCGTCCGGGAAGCTGCTTTGGAGAGGAGAGAAGAAGAGTCCCGAAGACCTTGACGGGTGTGACAAAAGGAGCTCCTCTTCATTCTCTTTCTCGTCCTCGCTTTCCCCTTTTTCTGCGAGTTATGCGGGTGGCGAGATAGCCCACTTGCAGCGCTCCTGATGCCACCGGCTTCCTCCAATACTCGTCCTGCAACTCAAGTTTCAGGAGGTCTCGAGGTTGGAGTTGCTGCTTCACTATAGCTGCCGCAGGCGGCAACTTCTTTCCCATAGTTTTGTTTCTTAAAAATAGATACTCTTCTCGTTACGATTTAACCCATCTCGATATTTCCGTCGTACTTGTTTTTATTATTTTTGTTCTTCGCAACTCTCGTAAATCACTTGTATTGTCGCACGCAATTTCGCTTTCATCTATTTGATTCTCTCCCAAACATACATCTCTCATCACGATAAAAGACCATTTCGTCTCCCTTATTTTTAGTTTTGAGTCTTCGAGTTCTTCCTTTGCTTGTCCCACCTCGGCAAAAATCGCACGCACTTCTTTGTCGCAGTCTGCGAGCTAGCGTTTGCTCAAAACCGATTTTTGAGATCGGTTTTGAGTAAATTTTCTTCAAAACAGTTTGCTTTCCCACTGATTTTTCTATTTCTATTCTCATTTTCTTGTTCTCGTGCTCACGGGAGTCACACGCTGCTCACGTGCGGATGAGCGTCGGAGTCAAACCAGAGATTGAGAATCATTATTGCATCACGGAAAGTCAAAACAATGTTTATAGGTCAAGTCGTTCTTCGTCGTCTTCGCATCTCACTCTGCATCCCACGCGATGCACCGCTCTTCAGTCGGTAGGTACATTCCTGCCACAAATCAACTTCCGAAATCGGCTTTTGAAGAAAAACCAATTTCGTGATAAGCCTTACTTCCAACTCTCTCCTCAGCATTTCATCGAGTTATCCTCTCTCTACCGCTTCATAGTTTCTCTAGCCGACCCCTCGCCCAAGACCGATTGCTGAAATCGGTTTTGAGGAAAGTAAATTTTTTTCCCCAAAGTCATCCGTCTCACCGGTCGAACCGCCCCTCAAGGTAGTTGTGTCTCACCCTTTCTTTGCACGTTTCCGCCGCCGACGCTCACCTTCACGTGCTGTTCTTCCATCGCCCCAGCGATTTTCATCCCCACGTCACTGCTTTATTTTATTTCCTTCAGCCTCTCTCCCTCTTCAGTCATACCAGTCACGTCCAGTCATGGGAGGACTCTCTTTGTGCCGTCTGTTCGTAACAGCACCCTCTCCATGCTCATCTAATCATTCCTTTCTTAATTCTATTCCTCTCTCCTCAGTAACTCTTTTTCGGTGATAACTGTCGTCCACGGTGATTACTCTCTTTACTTTCGGGTACTCCGAAATCCTATCTCCTCACTATTTTCTCCTTTGTTTTCTGTGTTCCTAATCTATCTCATAGGTCACGTGGACATTTATCTTGCTTTCATTGAGGCAGTTTTAATTATTAAGTAAATTTCTAGCATATATATTTCTTTACTCTCCTTAGCAGTCTCAAGCTCTAGTCTTCTAAAAAATTTCAAACACTCTCTAAATATTCTAGAAAATTCTCGTCTCGAATTGGAAATTCACTAGCTAATTACCTGCTCTCTGTGGATCGACCCTTGCTTGCCCTAGGCTCGTGAGGTTTATAAATGTGTTGCGTAAGCTTAAAGACTCACACGACGTAACAATTATTTATATTTTTTACCACTAATTAGTACCACAACTTGAGCTTATCAGTTTCTACAAGATGTCTGTGTTTTCTTTCAGTAGTCCCATTTTGTTCAGATGTGTATGGACAGGAAACTCTATGGTGAATGTCATCTTTAAATAGGTAGTTAAGGGCTAAAATTCTCCACCCCAATCAGACTGGAAAGAAACAATTATGGTTGAGAATTGGTTTTCCACTTTCTTTCTAAACTCAGTAAATGTAGACAGAACATCACTCTTTTTCCGTAGAGGAAAAAGCCATGTGTATTTAGAAAAGTCATCTATAAAAACAACATAATAAGAAAAACCAAAATGAGAAAGAATGGGTGCTGGACCCCAGACATTAGAGTGAATTAGTTCCAGAGGTTTGGAGGACTTATGAATAGAAATAGCAAAAGGAAGTTTATGAGATTTTGAAGTTTTACAGGCGTCACAGTATAAATGTGACATTTTATGAGTAATGAGAAGGCCATATTTATTCAAAATGTTTTGTAGAACACGAAAGTGAGGATGGCCAAGTCGATGGTGCCACGTGTTAGGGGATGCTTTTTCTCCTACATATGATGAGTAATTTCGCAGGAAGTGTAGAAGATAAAGTTCATCTTTATGCTCCCCTTTCATTAACGGTTGATGAGTCTCTATATCCTTCACCATAAAAAAGCTAGGATGAAATTCCACATATACATTGTTATCCTGAGTAAATTTATGAATGGACAGTAAATTTTTTGTTATTGACGGAACATGAAGAATATTATTTAACTTAAAATGAGCAGAGTTTGAATGAAATGATTGATGGATATTATGTGGCCTATAAGCCAATCACACTTTCATCAATCTTGTTTATGTTCGTTGAAATGAAATTTATTCATTGTCATTCTTGTGTGATGTTTGCAATGAAGTCCATGAGCATGTGCAATGAATAAGTGAATTATGATGAGATCATAATATAGTGATCGCTAGTCTTTAAACATATGTTCTAAACATTCCTATTCGTAGGGATATTCGAGAAGGACATCGAATTATCCGGAAAGAATAGCACTATCTGATCCATCTCATAGGATGAGTATGGCCGATCCTATAGCCATCGGTGTGGAGACACTAAGGATAGATAGTGGGTGCTCTTTGGAGAAAGAGTTCACCGAATTGATCCGTATGAATCCCCTGAATGGTAATATACCTAATTGTCAATCAGGTTGATTCATGTCATTATTGTGTATGTGGTCCTTTGACTTGAGACACCAAAGACATCTTGTTGATGGATGATCGTGTTTTGATTATGACTTACGAATCCCTAGTCACGGGATATCTAAAACGTCATATATTGGATACGACATGAAGTCCACGAAGATGATTGTGTGGTCAAGATGGGATCATCCACCCTCGGTATATGAGGAGATCGACTCAAGGAATGAGATGCGGTTAAATCCTTGGCCAAGGTAGCGAAAATATTAGAGAAGTTGTTCTCAATGATTTCCTACTCGCATCAGTACTAAATTGAGTGAGGGATTAGGGTTTGACAATTAACCATACCCTAAGTCATTCATGAGTCTCGTGTGGATGAAGGATTATACGTACACGGTAACCAATGACAGAAAGGTTCCATGAAAGAGTTCTAATATACTCCATATCTCCTAGAGCACGTGGTGTAGCTTGGCACCCACCGGGCTGGCGACTCAACCTGTCGATTGGGTTAAATCGATCCTTAGTCAATTAATCTATATGTTGATATAGTTAATTGATAAGAAGGACCAATAAGTGTTATTGGGTTGATAGAGTCATTAACTGGCGAGATATATGGACCTAGAGGGTCACACACATAAGGTCAATGGACGTCGGTGGATATAGACATAATAATAAGGGTTTTTTTGTGAAAAGTTCACATTCCCAAAGTCTATAAATAGGGGGAGAACGACCATAATAGAGGTGCCCATGCAAGCCTAGTGGAACTTCTCCTCCCTCTTCTCTTCCTCTCGTGGTGACGAGTGTTCAAGAGGAGATCCGATCGTCTGGAGACTGTGTGGATACCGCTAGAGGCCGGACGCTTGAACGGTTGAAGAACTCTTTCAAATGATCCAAGTAAGTATGAATTTTATTGCATACTAGATGATAGGATCACCTAGAATAGATGATGAGATCATCCATTCTTGGTGCTTCCACGATGTTGAATGTTTTGATTCAACACCTTCCGCTGCAATCATTATCTTGGACAAAGATTTGGAAAGCTTTTCAAGCCTCACATCCCAGCAATGATGATGAACCAGTAGATGAGATATGCAAACCTTGTCCATTACCGACATAGAGTTGATCAGGTCCGGTGTAGATAACTGGATTTTGGATATTGTTGGAATCATTTATGACATAGTGGGTTGATCCACTGTCAGGATACCAGGTATTGAGGTTTCCTTGATAAGAGCCCATGTTTGTGAGATTAGCCTACCATTGGATATTTCCGGATTATTGTCCAAGAACAGCTTCTTTGTAATTCTGTTGCAAGAAATCTTTATTGAATCTTTCATAGTAATTTATCACTCTGTGTCCTTGTTTAAAACAGAGCTGGCATCTAGGTAAAGTTCTCTGTCCACGACCTCTGCCCCGATTGTTTCTCCCTCCTCGATTATTTCTTTGGTCTTGATTGTTAGTTTGAGTGAAATCAGCAGATGGAGGGAATTCACCTGTGATATGATCATTGTTCTGTCTTGCTAGATGTGAATCGAAGGTAATAAGATTTGTCACAATATCATAGAATGTTAGTGTATGAAGAAGCTGACTTGTGGATGCATAAAATGCATTGTATTGCTGATCTAAGCCCTGAGTAATGCAAATGAAAGATCATGCATGTTTATGTTGCTGCCATTGGCGCGGAGTTCATCTCCAAGAGTTCAAACGGTTTGAACATATGTTTCAACCGGCATTGATTTTTTCCGTAGATTATGCAACTTTGTCTGAAGCTCCATAATTCTTGATTGCGATTTACCTGCAAAATTTTCGAGTGATTGCGTCCCAAGCTTCCCTTGCAGTTTCTTTGCCGACAACAATAGGCATGGTAGATTCTGTGAGCGATGAATTAATAATTGCCATAACTATCTTATCTGTTTTGAACCAAGGTTTTATAAGTTGGATTTATACATGTCTATCCATCTTTATCCAGACTTGACATTTCTGGAGGATCTTGTTTGATATGATCCGTAACTTCATAGGCAGCAAGAACTGGAAAGATTTGCGTGCGCCATAGTAAAAAATTGTCTCTAGTCAGTTTAAGAGAGACAGCCAAACCTGAAGGATTGATACCGACGGCAGAGATTTGCTGCGGAATAGTTGTGTCGACAGGCAACTTCCCGATATGTTCGGTCATTCTTGTTCAATGCTGTGTAGCTCTTGCTCTGATACCATGTAAGAACAGAGGAATCACTGTTCTTGCAAAGTAGAACATGAATAGAAAGAGATGAAAGAAGGAGAGGAGAGAAGAGGGATCAAGAGACTCTCAGAATAGTAGTTGAGTTCTTGAACTTCTATTGATGACAATTTTGGTACATAATGTGAGGTATTTATAGAGATTATACGAGAGGAAAGGACCGTTGGAGAAATTGGGAGCAATCACCGGTAATGCTGATGTTTGCGGTTTGGTCCACGTAGCGCGGTCGAGTTGGCAGCCGTTACACGATTCACTTAACTTCCGCGAACCGATCTGTTTTGTGAGACGGTTCTTTGTTCGAACCGGGTGACAGATCAAGTGCTTTCACTGTTCGGCCGTCACCCTACCATTTCACCTCCCCCCCTCCAGTCACCGGCCGTCTGCCAACCTTGCGTACGCCCATCCCGCGATCGTGACTGTCCTCATGCGTTGGTGAAGTACCCAAACATCGGGGCTGATTTGAGCTCTCGAGCGCAAATTCCCACTCGCGCCCTTGTCCAATATCCCCTCTGCACCTAGCTTGCGAAGAGCGTCGTTTGCCCATGACAATTCTACTCCGCGGTGAGGGGTAGTCAACGCGACAACCCCCCCTCCACCCCATGTGCTGGACTTTCTCTATCCAGCTGCATCTAGGAATCCACACCACGCCTTCCAATTTCCCACCTTGCGAGATCCAGCCCTCCAACCCCCCAGCGTGCCCCGCGAGCTCATCAAGTTTGACCGCTCCCCCCCCAACTACCCGTGCTCGAATCGGCTGTCGATGCCCCTGCTCCTTCCCCGCGCAATTATGTTGCCTTCGGCCCGTTGCGCACCTGCCCACGGTCCGCCCATCCCTGCCCGATTCCGCCACGTTACGGCCGGCCTACACCACGCCCAGCCCACGGCTCGCCGCACCCCTTGTGTGGTCGGCCGCGCTCTGTCCCTCGATCCATGCTTGCTTCCTGGATAACTCCTCACCGCGCTGAGGGCTCCTCAATGTCCGCGACGCTGCTGACCCAGCCCGCCTCCACTGACCGTATGTGCTACGTACGAATAGCCTTCCCCACTTAGATCTATCGGGCTCGTGCCCCGCAGGTTAGCTTCAACACCTCATTTTAAAGTTTAATTACTTTTCGAATCGTTTCCTTTACTCGTCTCCACCACTGTCGGACGACATAGGTAGGGTAGAGCGGATATAGGTTCGAGAACTCTTACGCGTACGTCACGTCGTGCACTAAGCGTGAGCTGCAGCTTCGGGTACTCCACGACGAGCCACTCCATGCCTTCGGATGTGGATTGGGAGGATCTCACCCTACCCATCATCGTGAGTTTTCCCGGGTCACCCAAAGTCAACTTTGCTGATCGGCACGCCCTGACCTGCACTTAGGTTTAGGCTAGATATCATACTTAGGGTCTAGGACTCGCCTATCGGTAGGCTAGGTTTGACGGCCCTATCTTCAGTCAGCCTCAGTTCCATTGATCAGGCACGAGGGTTCTCACAACCCGTTCTGCATCACCAAAACTCCAGGTGCCCATGCAAGCCTTGAAGGAATTCTCTTCTTTATTATCTTTCTCTCTTTGTGAAGAGCTTTGAAGAGGAGATCCAACCATCTACAGACCGTGTGGATACTGTTAGAGGCTAGACACTTGAATAACTTCAAGAACTCATTCAAGGAAACCATGTATGTTTTCTCATACATGCTAGATGATACGATCATCTGTTCTTGGTGGCTTGGTGTTTTGAATATATGATTCAATCGATTCCGCTACATTCAATGTATTGATCAAAATTTTGAAATTTTATCGACCTTAGAACCTATCAATGACATCTTCTCTTGCATCACTTATTATTGTTGGGATCTGAGGTCGACAAGCCTTACAAAATTTTGATCAAATATCAAATGCAATAGAGTACATTCAATAAAATATTCAAAACATTAAGACACCAAGAACAAATGATCCTATCATCTAGCATGTATGAGAAAACATACTGATATGGTTCATGCAATAGAGTTCCTGAAGCTATTCAAGTTTCTAGCCTTTAGTAGTAGCCACATGATCTCCAGATGGTTGGATATCCTCTTCACAACTCTTCCTAAAGAGAATTTTCTCAAGGCTTTCATGGGTTGTCATTGTTCTCTCCCTATTTATAGACATTTGGTATGTAGCTTTTTCATAAAAATCCTCATAATTATGTCTATATTTACCAACATCCATAGACCTCATGTGTGTGACCCTCTAGGTCTATATATCTTACTAGTTAGTAACTCTATACACCCAATAACACCTTATTGGTCAACCTTTATTAATTATATATATCAATATATTTATTAATTAATCAAAGATAGATTTAACCCAATCAATAAATTAAGTTGCCAACCGTTGGGTGCCAAGCTATACCATGTACTCTAGGAGATATCGAGTATATAAGAACTCTCTTATGGAGCCTTTTCACTATGGTTACCATGTATATATAGTCCTTCATCTGCATGAAACTCACAAATGACTTAGGGTATGGTCAATTGTCAAACCGTAATCGGTCACTCAAGTTTGTATTTATGAGTCTAGGAAATCATCGAGAACTCCATTGATATTTTCACTACCTTGGCCTAGGATTTCATTGCGTCTCATTTCTTGAGTCAATATCCTCAAATACCGAGGGTGAACAACCTCATCTTGACCACACAATCATCTTTGAGGACTTCGTGTCACATTTAGTATATGAAATTTTAGAGATCTCATGGTTAGGGATTCATAAGTCATAATCGAAAAACGATCATCCATCAACAAGATGTCTCTGGTGTCTCAAGTCAAAAGACCACACACAATCGTGACATGAATCAACCTAATTGACAGTTAGGTATATTACCATCTAAGGATTCATATTGATCAGTTCAGTGAACTTTTTCTCTAAAGAGCACCCAATATCTATCCTTAGTATCTCCACACCGATAGCTACATGATCGACTATATTCATTATGTGAGTTCAATCATATAGAGTTATTCTTTTCGAATAATCCGATATCCTTTTTTAATAATCCACAAATAAGAATGTTTTAGAACAAATGCTTAAAGACTATTGATCACTATATTATGATCTCAACATAATTCAATTAGTCATTGCATATGATCATGGACTTTATTACAAACATCACAGAAGAGTGACAATAAATAAATTTCATTTCAATGAATATAAATGAGATACATGGAAGTGCGATTAGATTGTAGGCCTCATAATATTCATCACTTGAACTTCTTGAAGATCTCTTGACCATCTAGTCTCAATAGATCATGAAGGGAGAGACAAGAAAGGAAGAGAAGAGAGGGTTGGTCATTCACTAAGGGTTGGTTATTCTTCTTCCTAAAGAATTCTAGGGTTTCTTGCTTTTATTTTTAACATTGGCATTGCATAAGTGATGAGACAAATCCTTGCCGTCGTTGAATATACACGAAGTAGTGTCAAAACAAGTTCTAAACTCACTAATTTTGAAAACTAATCACAAATTAGATAGTTCAGTAGTGAATAAGGGTCGAATCCATGGAGAATTAAGGTATTTTCGAGGTATTTCTTAAAATTCAATCAAATCAGATAATAAATTGAGGTAATAAATTAGAAATTTTAATATATTTAGAAAGAGAACCCAAAGACGAATGCACAAAATAAAAAACCACTCAATGTGGATCAAGATTTGCGGAGAAATCAAAGAGAAAAAATTACGTAGAAAATCGATCGCGAAGAAAGAGAAACACCAAAACTAAATCTAAAATTAACCTAATCTTAGATTTGAAATTGAAAGGTAATGGTATAGGACTAATGATTAGGATGAAAATGCATAATCTAACCTGAAGTCACACTTGAATTGATCCAATTGATCGCCTAAGCAAGGGCTTTTCATTTCGTGATTTTGAAGACAAAATTCGGCATTCAAGAGTCGATTTATCCCTATTCTTTCAATGAAATCTTAATTTCAAACACTCCCTGGACGCGAAAATGAGTCTAGAAGAGGAAGAAATCAAGAGATTCAAGGATTGTGAAGTCTAAATAGTTAGAGTGCTCGAAACATCTAAGAATGTTTTGCATCATTGAAGAACATGTTAGAGAAATTTAGGCGTGACCATTGGGTTTGGCTCTTCATCTTCAATCAAAGGCTCAGATAAAACACTTGGATATGAATCATTGCCATTAAGTCCCATCCGTTTGATCAAAGATGGAACACTCAGATTTTATCATGTCGTGAGTGAAGAAGAAGCGTTGCGCGATCGCGTTTGTCCGATCCTGAAATCAACGCTTGAAATGTTGCCACACATCCATCGAAGTCTATCAAGCACATTAATCTCAGCCATTATAACTCTTCAGATGAACGGCTGAGATTAAAACATTTTAAAATGAATCATTGCCCAATCAGAGTGCACCGTGTACCCTCACTTAAGTGAAGATCGACGATCGCATTTGAATCACGTGATCGAACGCTTCTCATTGCGCCACATCACCTGCAAATAAAAACAAAAGGAAATAGTCCTACATGAAAAAAATTAACGTGATTTGGCGGGTATATAATGAGTGTGAATTAATGGGTTTAGCTTATATCTTGAAAAGGATGCTTAACCCACTAATTACACACATGCGCACACAGGCGCACACAAGCGCACACACGTGCACACACGCGTGCACAAGTGCACACACGCACATGCACATACACACACATACATCGCCACATGGCTTGTGATAACATGCTAATTAGACATGATAAAACATGATTATTGATGAAAATTAAGGCATAAATGATTTCATTTGTATGCATGTTATCATATTTATGAGTATTTTTCTATCATTCCATGAAAAAGTTATTATAATCTCAAAATAATTTAAATTAGGGTTAAATATGATGATTTAAAGATAAATAATTTTATAACCCATCTTTACTTGAGATTATAGATGTTTTTAAAGTTAAAATAATGAGATAAATCATTTTATAAACATTTATTTACATTTTCTTAAGTTAAAATCTTTAAAGAATAAATGTATTTTTGAAATGGAAATTAAAACTCTCATTATTTATTAATTTTAAATTTTTAGAATGATAGATACTTACATTTCGGATCAAATGAAAGAAATTTGGATTAATTTGGAGTTATATTTTGAAAGTTATGAATTTTCTAATTTTTAGGGATTTTTTTGGATTTTTCTGAATTAATTTTCGATTTTTAAAGAATTTAAAACGATTAAAAAAGGGCAAAAGGGGTTTATTTTTGCGCGGGAACCACGTGGATGCGATGTGGCACACAAGGCCACGTGCCAGCGCCACGCGGACTGATAACATGCATTTATAACCTGAATTCTTACCCTAATTAACTCATATTCATGCTTATTTTATGTGAATATGATGCATGTTATCATACTTTTTAGGAATTTTCTCCATTGGCATGTCATTTCACTAAAGTTGATATTTATGCATAAATTAGAGATAATTTCATGCTTAAGAGATGATTAATCTTTTGTTTAAATTAATAGAAGTTAATCTCTGTTATTGAATGAGTTTTGACTTTGGTAAATGTTTGGAAGGATGACTTTATGATGAATTTATGATTTAAAATGTTTAATGAGAAATGATTTAAGTAAATTATAAGTCATCCTCATTTCTTCTTTCTAAATATGTTTTAAATGGCATGATATTAAAAAGGAAAGAATTTATGATCCAATGGAGAAAATTTCAATTAAAAAGGAGTTGTATATTTTAAATTATGAATTTCAGAAGTTTTAAGCCTTTTTCTGATTTTTATTTGATTTTTAATTGATTTTTTAAGGAATTTTTTAGTTAAAAATCGCGAAAAAGGGGGAGAAATTACCTGCGGCTGACGTGGCGAGCGGGCCCAGGCGGGGATGACGTGGCGAGCGGATCCACGTGGCGCGCGGGTCCACCGCGCCGTTACGACGTGGCGCTGAGGCCACGTGGCAGGACGCGTGTGGCCCACGCAGGAGGCGCGCCAAGTGGCAGGGAGGCCACGTGGGCGCCCGTGTGGGGCGCCACGTGTCGCGGAGTAGAGAGGATATGTTATGATAGTTAATAGGGGAGTCTTCTCCCCTATTTAACCGTGTACTGTCCGTTTATTTCTTCCGTGTGGGACTATGTTCCCACACGGTCTTACCTCTGCAGGACGCGTGGCAGCACGGCGGGCGTCGGATTCGATCAAGATGGTGGAGATCGCGTGGACCCGAGTCCACGCGATCATCAATCCAACACGTGCGCAAATGCTCACTTAAGTGGCGTCGATCGAAAGGCTCACGCGATCGCCACGTGGCGACAGGGAGGAGGGCTTATCTTCATCAACCTTCAGACCGCGCGATCGCGATCCAACGGCCACGAGAAGTTGGATTTTTTTGCCTTTTTGGAAGACATCCGGAGCGTCGAGATTCTAATCGACGGCACGAAGGCTTACGGGAAGAACGTCGCGATCGCGGTGCGATCGAACCGCGATCGCACCACGATCGCATCGCGATCGAGCGGCGATTACACTCCTTCGGCGGCGGAATCGCATCCCGGATGACCGGACGATCGACCACGACGATGATTAGGGCCCGATCGCGGCGCGATCGTGGCCCGATCGTGGCCCGATCGCGCCGAAAATCATGCCTCTTTTCGAAGCAAAAAGTGGAGCTCTTTATCCCCGAATTTGAAGCCTCAACGCCGCTCCCGTGCAAACCGCGTCCACGACGCCTCGATTCCGCGCCCACGACCACCTCCATCGCCCACGATTTCGGGCCAATTTCCCTCTTTAAAAACTCATGTACTCCTTCTTTGTTCTTTAACTTTTGATCGACTCGTGAAGAAATTAAGCGAGTTTCGAGGAAGATCTCTAGTTCATCGTGTTCCCCCCGCGTTTAGACTCGATTACGAAGCAATTGGAGCGGGATTGATCACGAATTTCTCCTTGATTTCATCGAATTTTCCCCTTGAATTCCGAACGTCCACGAGGAAGAATCCGAGCAAATTCGCTTCAATCCATGAGAATTAGAGCCCCATCCTTGCGGCAATCGGGTTAGTAGTGAGATTCGATCGATTATCAGGAGGTAATTTGAGTTTTTTTATTAGATTTAGAAGTTTAATTTTTGCAAATTAGTTCATAGTGTTCTTCATTTTCCCCAAATTTCGATCCGAAAAGTCGCTGATTTTGAAAATAGGATATCTCTCTGATTATAATTCCAAATCACTTGATTTTGGTTTCATTGCATTCCTATTTTCATCAACTTTCCGTGGATAGCAATTTCATCAAATTCCGATTTCATTTGACCCTTCAATTTAACGTTTGACCACGGACTGTTCATCTTTCATCAGAAGTCAAACGTTGACTTTCGGGGTCAATTACGTTTTATTGACAAATCAGAATTTGATAATTTTTGTCTTGTTGGATTCCTCTGGTTCTTAGCTTTCTATTGACATATAAATTGCAATATTTGGATTTCATTTGGGCATTCAATTTGAAGATTTCCTCTGAGGTGTTCATTTCGGGGATTTTCTGATTATTGATTTTCAATAATTCATAATAAATCCATTTCTTATCAAAAAATTACGAAATATATATCAATAAATTCCATTTTCTCTCTAGTTTCCAAATATATAATTTTCGTAATCATCTGACTCAATTTGATTCTCTGATTTTGCAGAACATCTACTGCTGGTCAAAGTCAATGCTTTGACTTTGACTTTTGACTTTTATCTGTCAAATCCGAGATTTCAATTCTTAAAACTTCTTATTTACCTTATTTATATCATTTCCATAACTTAAATCTTATATTCTCTTATTTAAAACGTCTTTTAAACCTAAGTTTGACCAAGTCAACTCTGCGATTAAAGTCAACCCTGCTCTCTGTGGATCGACCCGATACTTACCCAGTACTTGATTATTCTATCTTGTCTTTGTGAGTTCGGATTTATAAATTTTGTTTGACCATCGTCTTTGTGTTTAACGACGCACGAAAACGAGTCGTCACGGACCCACGCGAGCGCCTGCGTGGCGCGGAGGTGACACGTGTCATGCATATTTATATTTACTCGTAATATAGGGTTATAGTACATATAAACATCCGATATTTTGGATTTAAGCTAACCCTCTTAATCGTCGCCCATTATATACCCGATGCTTTCCATTAATTTCTACCGTGTGGGACTAAGTTCCACATAGTTTTTAAAATGCAGGTGACGTGGCTTAATGAGAGGCATTGGATCAAGAGACTCACCAAACGACGTGTGTGGATCCCGTGGACTCATGGTCCACCAGATCACGATCGCACACGTGCTCTAAAGGTGGGAGTCATAACGGTCAGGATTGAAACGTGCACGACGCATCCTGACCGTCGGATCGCGATTCAACGGGAGCGATCTGATGCGTTTTATAACGCACACTAACAGGCTTCATCTGAGCTCTTCATCAAGGATCGAACGGCTATGATATGATTGAAATGGTTCACGATGAACCGTTTCATCTGAACCGTCGATTGAAATCCATCGGACAGTTACGCCCAAATACCCTATAAATAGAAATGTTCTTCTGATTTATAAAGCATTCAAGAAAGAATCAATCCAATTGATCTGTTTATACACCTACCTTCTTGAATCTCTCGATCCTAACCTCTTCTACACTCAATTCTGCATCCTCAGAAGGCTTAAGATCGAGATTTGGTTGAGAGATAGAGCAGAAATCGAAGCTTGAACTTGTCAATCGCAATTTCTGGATTTTCGATGAAAAGCCTTAATCCCGGCGAATAATTGGGTTAATCCGATTGCAATCGAGGGTTAGTGGAGTCAATTTTTTCTAATCTTTCATCCATTCATGTTTAAGTTTTGATTTAGATTAGGAATTTGAGTTCAATTTCGTTTAATTTTCCTCAAAATCGCGATTTTAAGTTTCAGAAATCTCTCCCCACTTTGATCTTCAATTTCTTCGCAAAATCAAGATCAATTTTGATGATTTTTTATTATGTGGAAACAATTTTGAAGTTCTCTTTCATAATCTACCATTTTCCCCAATTTCTATCATCAATTCATCGTCCGATTTGATCAAATTCGAAGAGATCATCATAAATTTCCTCATTTCCATGTGGATTCGACCCTTATTTACCATTATACCCCTAAATTCGAATTTATTTCATCAAATTCGTAAGTTTAGACTTTGTTTGGACACTATATCGTGTGTATTCAACGACCATACGAAATAGTCTCGTCAGCATGTACACACGTCACCACGTGGTGACGCTCTGCCACGTCAACTACCATGTCAGTGCGCGATAAAGTACCGTTTTTTATTTTTTTAAATAAAAAATAAGTCTAAATAAATTTAAAAAAAATCTAGAAAAATGCTTTAAAATTAAAAAATTCATAACTTTCAAAATAAGACTTCAAATTAATCAAGCTTGTTTTGTTGGATCAGAAATTAAATAATCTATCATTTTAAAAAGTTAGATTTATTAAATAACAAGATAATAAATTTTATTTCAAAAATACACTCATTTCTCTTAGAAATTAAAACTTAGAAAAATAAATAAGTATATACAATTAATTTTATCTTATAATTTAACATTAAAACCCAATTATAATCTCAAATATAGATGAGAATAATTTACTCTAAAATATATTCTTTAAAAATACATAATTATCCCTAAAATATTACATTTGTGATGTTATAACTTAAAATTGCATGAAATGATAGATATGCACTCAAAGTATGATAACATACATAAGAATGAAATGTTTTATACCTAAATTTGTATTAATAATCATTTAATTACATATATAAGTTACATTTTATCAATAAGCATGAAAGGCTATTGTGGATAATGGAGAAAGTTAAGTTGGTGAAGCTCATCTCATGACAATTTTACTAGCAAGAGTCGAGCTCACAATTGAATTTAATTAAGACACAATTAAATGAATCACACACCAACAAAAATGTATGTAATTAACTTTTATGTTTCTGGCAAGATAAGGCACCCATTCTTAAAGTCAATTGTACCTTCATGTATCTTTACTTCTCTTTTTTTCTCACTATACTACAATTTTTTTTCCAAAAACATTTCTTATTTTTCTTGTATTTTAGCTTCAAGCATATTTAAGCCTTTGAGGACCAGCATGAGGAGAAAGCATCCTACACAAGCACAAAGAGAAAATTCTATTTTCCTATCCTCCTACTTCTACAATGCTTAGAGAGACATGGTCGTGGAGGCAATGGTGGTATGGATGGTTTGCTTATCTATGAGAAATGAAACCTTCATGATACTGTCCAAGAATCTCAATCACAAGCATTTGTTTATATATTGTTTGGGGTGCCTGTTCCCATTGTAGGCTTAGGAGCACTTGGAAAGATATCATGTGATGACGTTGGAGCGTTAGAGCCATCACACATCAACTTCACGAAGGAAACAGATGACAAACATGCTTGCTACCTATGTAGTATGCTCCCTTTGTGATCCATCTTTTATTGATAGAATGACATGCTTGTAGCTACTAGAGGTTGTCAATGCCTCAAGAAACTTGGTATGCCTCTCTTTATATCCAATGGGCTCTTGTACCTATTTCCCCTTAATAATGGGCCTATTTCTTGGAACTACAAAACATCATCAACACATGACATACCACCTACATAGAGCCCCTATTGGTCTTTGCTCAGGACCCCATGGGTTGATGCTAGGTGTTGAGCTCTCAATCGTTGTTTATCTTAGCCTAAAAGATTTACTATTTATACTCAAGAAAACTAAGACCGGATGAAAACTATCTTAGGCGTATAGTTTTCTAGGTCGATCCACAAGGATTCCAGGGCACAACAGTATCAATATTAGGGAGTTGAGATGAGAGTAATGGGGAAAGTTTTGATGGTCAACTCTCCGAGTTGACCGTGAAAGGGAGAGAATTTTTATGGATTGAGGATGATTTAAGTAACGCTATAGATGCAAGAATTCTAAACTCGGACTACAAGAGGTAATGGGAGGAAGAATTAAGGAAATCTATACTCAGAGAAAGAAAAGAAGCAGGAGAGTGGAATAAAGAGAGAAAGAGTTGAGAGGTTGAGAGATCAAGGGAGAGAGGTGGTGGAAGAGACAAAAAAATGGAGAGGACAAAGAGCTGGAGAGGAGACTTTTTTAGGGGAAATAAATAGAGAGAGTGGTCAAATAGATGAATAGAAGGGGCAGAAGCGAGAACGTGTGTGAGGGGAGAGAGTAAATAGCGGGAGATTGAGGTAGAAAGAAAAGATATTGACTATTGACCGAGGAGAGCAAATAATGGAGACATAGATGAGATGAGAGCTGCTGAGGAATGTAGAAAAGAGGGAGAAAAGTCCAGATAGAAAGGAGAAAAGAAGACGTGGCTGAGAGTTATTGACCGAGGAAAAGAAGATTTGACCGTGAGCGAAGAATAAGCAAGACTGCAAGATAAGAAATAGAGAGGGAGAAGGACGAATGCGGGAGAGAGGTAGGGAGACCATGAGGAATAGGAAGAGATGAGGGGAGAAGAGATTGAGAGAGATTGGAAGAGAGAAAAATTAAATGCTATAGAGGGGAAGACACGACTGGAAGAACGATCGAGGAAGAAAGAGATTGACCGGAAGTGGGAGCGAACTGGGGAAATAGGAAGATCAAGAGGGAGAGAGATTGCAGAATTGAAATCGAAAGAGACAGTAGCGGGAGAAGTGCAGAATTGTAGACGAGGAGAGAGTGACACGAAAGCAAGATAGAATGAGAGAGAGGGAAATAGAGAGTATGTGAGCGATTTGCAAGTGAAATTAGAGAGGCAGCGGGTGAAGATGAGAGAGAGAAATCCGGAATGATCGCGATAAAGAAAATGAGAGAGAGAAGTCGCGGCTGAGAATTATCGAATAGGAGATAGAAGAAAATTTGCGGGAGGAAAAGAGAGAGAGAGAGAGAGAGAGAGAGCGCGAAATAAAGAGGGAGAAAATGGAAGCATGAGAGAGATCGAGGAATGGAGCGAAGGCAGAAGCGGAAATGGCGGAAGAAAGCGATAGGGGGAGAGTGCGGAAATAATGAGAAAGGGAAATTGTCGTGGGGGACCGAGAGAGAGGAAGAGGGCGAGAAAGAGAAGGAAGGAATGAGAGGGAGATTCGGAGACTGGAAGTGCAGAGAAAGAGTTGCGAAAGAGCGAAAGATGTGGTTTAGGTGCGAATGAGGGAAATTAGGAGAGGAATCGGGTGCGATGATGAGAGAGAGAGCCAGAGGGGGAACTAATGCGACGAAGAGAGGATAATAGAGAGAGGAAGAGAATTTGAGACCGCGCGAGAGTGTGATAAGAGAAAGTTTAGAGAGACGGAGTGATTTTGAGGAAGAGAAATAGGAAGCGAATTCGGGGAAATTTAGAACGGAACTAGGGGGAAGTTGTGAGAGAGAAACAAAAGAAAGAGGAGAAATGAGATTACCCGAGCGAGAGCGCTCGATAAAGCAGGAGCGTGAGAGAAAGGGAGAGAAAAATTTAGAATGGAAGGAAGAGAGGGAGGACGAGACAGAGAGAAGAGGAAATGCAGAAGTCCAGAAGATGAGATTCGGAAAGTTTTTGATAGAGAGAGAGGGAGAGAGAGAATGTGCGAGCAAGGTTGAGAAAAGAAGAGGTGAGAAAAGGGAGGAAGCGGAAGAGTGCGAGAGAGTTATAGATAGAGAAAAAAATGGTAAGAGAGAGATAAGCGTGTTCGTGAAGAAGTAAAAGGAGCAAAAGAAAACGGAGAAGTGAGAAAACAAAAGAGTGACGAAACGCACGGGAGGACAGAAAAATTTAAGAGAGAAGGAGATGTAGATAAAAATAAAAGAGAACGCAAGAAAGGGAGAGAAAACACGAAGGAGATGGACTTCAGAAGGTAAAGAAGGAGAGAATCACCATTACCCAAACTTTTCAAATATCTCACATCCTCCCGACAGAAAATATGCCGGCGAACAGAATTTCTAAACGAAAAACCCTAAGAGAGTACACTGATTCTTGTTTGACTGGGCTCCACTAAATATGCCTTGGGCAACCCATTAGCCTTCTACACATCTATTTTAGATGATTTTGCTTCCATTCTCATACTTGTAAGTTCTTGAAATCAAGGAGACAAAAAAATGATATATAAAATTTCTTGTTTGATGTACTGATGACATAAAATTATTAACTCGTGAAATAGTAGATATGATGATATGTTTGCGAGTTAATTGAGCTAACTAAAAGTAATTCTTAGGTGTTTATATATAACTTTTTGTGCTTTTATCACTAGGTACTACACCTTGGTATTTTTAGTGGGGGGGAGGGGGGGGAGACATCCGACCTCATGGGACAAGAGGGTTAACATCATTGGTATGAGCTGATGCTAGGTGCTCCAAGAAACTTGGTATGGGGCTAAAGGGGTTTCACCTAGGATCGAGGCATTGGGCAGTTCACCTAACAACATGGGTCGTGTGGTGACTTTGGGAACCATGGTGGTGCGTGGCCCCCTCATGGATGGCCAAATGACAGCCCATCTCACTATCATTTATTTTCTTCTTTTGCCATAGCCAAACTACTTTCTCTCCTACATAGAGGGGCCCTCTAATTCTTATGTTTTATTGTCCCTCACATCTCATCTACTCCACTTCTTCTGGGTGGGGTAACTAAGCGAAGTGCAACGTCTCTTGTTTAAAGTGCAAAAAGGAAAGCCTTTTGAGTGCTCAAAAGCTTAGGAATTAATCAATCGTATCACTTGAATGCCATGCAAGTGATCGCCAACAAGCAATGAAGCTGAGCCAATCGTTTCCTAGATCAAATGATATAGAAGAGAAATAGCAGCCTCCCAAGGCTTAATGCAAATAGCAACTAGAAAAGGGTTTAATTTAACGGCACCAAAGATTCTAAGTAATAATATGGAATTTTATTTTACCTTTTTTCGCAAGAAATTGATGCCTAAAATGGGCTCGTTTGAAAATTAATGGGCCCAAGTGGGCCGACCCAGAAAGGGAAAGATTAGGTCGGGGCCCTGCTCGTTGAATTCTATCAACCGTTTTTTCCCGTGCTGTCGTCTAACGTTTATAGGGTTCCGGCGATGTCCTTCTCCGGCGAAACTGAGGAGGATGCCGGTGCCGCCGATGATGAATCGCTCGCACATTTTCTCGAATCCGAGATCCTTTCCGTCGATGTGCGAATTCTACTATGTTCTCTCTCCGATATTAGGTTTTGAAACTGTTGCCTGACCGGGTAGGTAACTGTATTTATATTTCAGAGCGATGTTGCGCCGGCGAAGAGGCCTCGTTGGGGAGAGAAGCAGGCGGAGCCGTCTCCTCAAATACTTCCACAGAAAGAGCAGGCGGCGTTGCAAATGGAGACTGGATTCTTGAGCATAATACCTCCCGAGCTGTTTCGTCACATATTCAAGTTCCTCTCCTCGGAGGTTTGTTCTTCCCAGCCATTTTTTGCGTGACTTCTCTTTTCATGTACTTTAGATCCCGTACTTTTTCGATTGAATCGATATTGTCATGCATTAAAGAGTCTCACTTCATGTCGTTTACGGAGAACATAACTAAAGCGAGCGTGCGATCGAGAGAGAGAGAGAGATGTCATGTCATGTTGAAGGTCCCTTATGTACAAAAAATTATGAATTATCCACCAGAAGCTATCAGTAAACCGATAAAATGATTCATTTTTGTGTAAAAAGAGATTAAGACTTTTCTCTTAAGCTGTGGAGATTATGTATGTTTCAATTATATGATGGGTATAATTGAGAATAGACTTAAGGGGTCATATCATCTCTTTCTTATTTAAAGGAAGTTATGGTCCTTGGATTACACACTGCTGAGCGACTCATAGAGCATCCCATCTCTCTCTGAGTTTTGAATCTCACCTGTGTCAATCCAAGCGGCCACTTCCTCAAGCTGTTGTATCTGTGGAATCAGGTATGGCTTTTCCTGCTTTCTGTTTATTATTCGTCCATCAGATCTGGGCGCAAGTCTCCTTAAGGCCTAACTGTCGCACATTACAGGATCTCATTTCATGTTGTCTGGCATGCAAGTTGATGAACTTGACTGCCTCTGATGAGTATCTCTGGCACCGCCTGTAAGTTAACTGAATTTCCCCCAAATTTCTGTCTCAATACACCAAATCTCTCTTCTTCTTTTGACTTTAGGTATTGTATCCGATGGGGCAAGGAATCTCGTGCAGGAAAATTACGCCAGTGTTCGTGGAAGAAGCTCTACATTCAAGTTTGTTATTCAGGACTTTTGTAGCAAATCTAGCCTAGACCTACCTACATCTCTTGTCATACATAACTTAATTTGCAGCATGATCAAGAAGAGATGACGCACTTCGTCCAGAACTGTCCCATAGAATTCAGGGAATACTACATACAAATGCAGGCAGCTAAGAGAAGCCAAACTCCTATTCCATCTCAAGTATGAATAAATCTATCCCTTTCATTAAAAATTCCCTATATCTTTATCATCATAATTATTCTTCTTTTGAAGGTTCATGATGATAGCATTATGCTTGATAAAACAGTATCAGAGCAAGTGTCCATCTGGAAAAGCAGTAAAGGATTATCTGGTGAATTCATTGGTGATCATTCATGCTCCGGAGATTCATGCACGTATACTCATATTGGAAATGTTTTCCTTTGTGAAAAGACGGGGCGTGTTCATGGTATTTATCATAAATCAGATATTCAATCTCTCGTTATTTTCTAATCTGGGTATGTTTTTGGATTAACTGCAGTTTGTGATGACACATGTCGTGAGATCGTTCTAGATCAACTGAATGGGCATTTTGTCTGCACCATTTCTGGTCATGTGTTTGACAGCTGGCTATCTTTGGAGGATGAATCAAATGCAGTTAGTCCTAAAACTTAAGCTTATATTTTTTCTGATAGCCAAGTTATGTTTCCTTTTTCTTGTTAACTCAGGAACAAGGGGAGGGAGCAGATGAGGCAGAGCCTTTTATGGGATCTGGCAGATTTGGTAAGAGCTTGAGTTATTTTCTTGATTTACTTTTTATTCAAAAAAAAAAATTCTTGATTTACTTTAAAATTTAGATGCTTTTAGGTATGATTTTATCTGATTGAACCATTTGCCAGTCTTTTGTTTCCTCTTTCTCCTGGATCTGCTTTCTAGGTTTACGTGGTCCCCATCCTCTTTATGTAAATGTATGTAACTCAAGATTGGTAGAGAGAATCGGCAGTCGGGAGAACCTAACAGAGATAGCGTTTGCCTCTCTCTCTCTCTCTCTCTCTCTCTCTTTGTGTAGATTTTTTTTAAGATTTACATGGACCACTCTCTTTTGACTTAAATGTTCGCTTTTCCTCATCTTCTCTGAAACTCTCTGTTGGTGAGAATGAGAGTGTGAAAGTTCATATTATGCACTAGTCATGATTCAAATTTGATCATTTGCTGAAGGGAAAAGAGGATGCAGCTAATTTGCCTTTGTTCTTCTGGTTTGACAGCTCGGGCTTACTTCCTTGGCTACAATTGCCATGATGAGAAGGAGCTGGAAGCGACACTCAGGTTTTGTTAGTGGAGGTGAGGTCACATAATCTTCTGTATCTGTATATGTTATGTGCATAAAAGACCCTTTCTTTATTTCTTCCTTTTACAAGATCAAATCACCTCAAACCGAGAGATCTGTGATATTTATTTTCTTTCTGTTTCCTCTTCCCTCTTACAAGATCATATTCCCCTATCCCCAATGCACTGTCTCTCTCATTCTCACTCTCTCGCAAGGCTTTGCCCATCCCCACAAGGGTACTGGATGCCAATATCAGGGTGGATATTGGTATCCAGTATCATCATCTGTAAGTTGGATATTGGGGGACTCTCTCTCTCTCTAATATGTCATCCAATATCAGAATGTCCCGATATTGGTGTCCGGTACCGTCCACTTAATGTAGATATAGGCATCAGGTATTGATGGTGGATATTGGATATCCAATATCCTCATCTGATATCATTATAAATATAAAGTATAAATTTATATCCTAAAACTAATATTTCCTAATTCCTATTTCCTAAAACCATAAATGTTAAAACAATATTTCCTAAATGCTAAAACCCTAGTTCACCTCCTCACCAGTTCACCCACTTCACCTCTCTATCTCTCTCTCTCCTGACTCTCCGAGACTCTGACTTGGTGACAGTCCTCTTGGCTTCAGTTTGCCTTAGGCATCAGTCCATCTTGGCGTCTTACACTCTTGCTTACCTGAGCAGCTGAGCAGTTGAGCCAGTGCAACCTCTCTCTGCCCTCCAGCCTTTCATCATCTCGACATGTCATTGGCTCATCGCGATCTGGAATTCTCATCGACTTGCCATTTTGCCCTCTCACAAGTCATGATTTTACATTCTCGATGTCTCATCCTCTCTGACTCTCAGTCTATCTTGCTTACTCATGCCATCACAGTCTCTCTCTTTACCTTCTAGATTCTGGCCATCTCCCATCTCATTGGGATTTCAAATTCTCTCCAACTTGCCCTCTCATGATCTCTCCAATTGCCCCTGCCCTCTCATGATACCCTTTAATATTCCCCTTTATATCCAGTGATTTTTGTGTCATCCAACATTATCTGGTGAATTTTTCTCAACATCCATGGATATTGGTCATCTGATATTCAGATTGGCATCATCAGCCAACGTCATCCACTTTTCATCATCCATCATCCTGCACGTCATCTGCCAGGTACCAATATCCAACATCCGAACAATTGAATCCCAGCCCGTCGAGACGCCGACTTAGTGTCAGTCTATCTTGGCGTCTGCTAGTCTTAGGCATCAGTCTGTCTTGGCGTCTTGCACTCTTGCTTAAGTGAGTGGCTGCATAGCTGAGCCAGTGCAGCCTCTATCTTCGCCCTCTCGTCTCTCACCGTCTCGGCATCTCATCGTAATCTCGAATTCTCACTGACTCACCATCTCGCCTTCTAACAAGTCACAATCTGGCATTCTCATTGTCTTGCTCTCTCAAAAACTCAGTCCATCTCGCTTACTTGAGCAAGTGCAGCGTCTCGCTTTGTCTTATAGGTTCTTGCCATCTCCCATCTCATTGGGATTTTGAATTCTCGCCAACTCACCCTCTCACGATCTCATCAATTGTCTCTGCCCCCCTTCATCAGTATCCAACCATATCCATTGCTTTCCCCCTGATATCTGATGATTTTTACAATATCCAATGATATGTGGTAATTTTTCCTAACATCCATGGATATCCATTATTCAACTTCCGGCATCGGCATCGCCAGGCAACGTCATTGATGTAGAAGGGGCGGGTAATCCTGATCGTGCCACATAATACTAAGGGAGAGACTAGGGAATTGATATCTTAGGGTGACCTATGTTGATAAGATGCTCTATCAATGCCAACAAACAATTGACTTCCTGCACTTCGTCTCCGGAGCTCTAGGAGTGCGCCGAGTAGTGTCGATCCAGGAAACTCAGCAGATCCATGTCTTCGCGGGCGTTGGGCCTTAGAGTCGTCGAAGGGAGCTCGACAATCAACCCGACAGAGCGGACCACAATCTCAATCCACTCGAATTGTTCTATCACTCGATCTAAACTATGTCCCGAGGGCGGGGGAAACAAACGGGGGAAGTACTGAAAGAGGTAAAATAACTCCGAAGTAAAGGGAGGGGATGCGTGCCTAACCTGCGGGGCGTGAGCTCTGTCGGTCGTGACGTAAGAGGTCGCTTGTACGCGACACAGACAATTAGCCGGGGAAATAGGCCAAAATGGCGACGATGTGGCACGGTGGAGTCCTCGATGCGAGAGGGCGGACGGGGTGGCGCAAGGGACGATCGATGGGCCAGAGGCGTCAGAGTCATGACAAGAGAGATGAATCTCGAGCTGACGTGGTCAACACGGGAAGACCGGGCAAAGAGGGCAAACCAAGATGGCGCGGGACGAACCGGTTTGGCACCTACAGTTCGGGTCGGCGCTGGGTAGCCCGTGGAGTGACAGGCACACCGAGGCAGCTCGGGTTGACGCGGTCAGGCCTGGGCGGACCGGACAACCAGGCATCATGGATCAGAGAGGGGGGTTTATGGTCAACTCGATCGACGCGGTCAACCCGGAGTGATGCGGGACGCGTCAGGGGTGGCGCGGTGCAGTCGGGTAGGGATCAACATCCCAGCTCAAATTGGGACAGGGCGCAAAGCCGGTCTGGTGGCAGGGAGCAAGCGCAGCTCGGGGCTGGGGCACGGCCGCGTGCTGTGCCGGTGTGGGCGTGCCCTATGGGAATTCCGTGCTGCGGGGATGGCGTGCGCCAGGCAAAAATCCACGTTGGTGAAACTGCGGCCGGACGATGGGTAGCGCGTCAGGGCGACGAGGAAATGGAGGATGGCCGGTTGACCGGATGTGGGGGACGGGATCTTCAGACGTGTCTGGGACTTCAACGGAAAGGGGATGTTACATCACTCTGGATGACAGGGTTTTCAAGTGGGTGGTGCTGGGCGACGGAAGTTGAAATGACTGATCACGGGAAAAGGAAGCCAAGCGGTGGGGAGGAGAATGGCGACGCGAGGGACGAGGGTGGTTTGGGCATTGGGGGGAAGGCGAGCAAGATTTGAGGTAAGTGGAATAAGGGCGTCGGGCGGGCTAGGGAGGTCAGGCAATATGGGAGGAGTTGGGAATTCAAGATCGGCTGGGCGACAGAATTCGGGTGGGGTGCTGGGCAACAAAATTCGGGAAGGGCTGGTCTTAGGAAGGGGAAGTCAGGCGATGGGGAGGGGAATGGAGAGGTCAGGGAATGGGGGAGGATTGCGGGAATGTCGTGAGCAGCAAGGCGACGGAATTTGGGAATAAGAGTCAGGGAAGTTCGAGCATCGAGAGAGAGAAGCGTGGTCGTGGGTAGGAGAGGAGAGGGCGTCGGAAATGGAGGGAGGGGAAGAGAGTGGGAGTAACGGGGAGGAAGGTGGGCAAGGTCCGGAGGGGAGGTGAGGTGCGAGGTGACGAGGAAGGGGAGGGGAGCGGGAGAGTGGAAAATCGGGGTGGGGGAAACATAGAGGAGGTTGGGGAGGAAGGTGGAGAGGGAAGCCTGTGAGGAAATGGCGGCAGGGCGCGACGACGGCGGCGGTTACGGCAATGGCGACACGTTGGCGTGCGGCGGCGGTGGCGGCAACGACTACGTCCGCTTGGTCGGGGCAAGGAGTGGCGGCGGTAGCGGCGGCGGCGGCACGGATGCGTGCGGTAGTGGCGGTGACGGCAGTTGGACTCCCTCCTTGACCTTCCGTGAGTAGCCACTCGAGAGGGAGGAAACTCCTTTTCTTTTCTCAAATGATGGCTAGGGTTTGTTGGGGGGGGGGTCCCTTCCCCCTTATAGAGCCTAAAATGAGTCGAGAAGGGAAAGGGCCCACTTAAGGCCCACGACCCAAATCCTAAACATACTCATAGAAATGAGAGGGTTCACAAAGAAAAAGGGCTTCATGAATAAGGTCCTGAAAAGGGAAGAACCCACCCGGAAGCCTAAAAGGTAGAGGGAAATAAGCGAGGGCTCGCTAAAACACGTGTGGGCCAAGAAAGTTCATAATAACAAAATAAAGCAGATAGGTCCGCGCGCGCGAGCCTGGGGTGTGACGTACCGTGGCGAGGCGAGGTCCTCACGCAGTGTAGTGGAAGTCAGCATCCTTCGTCTTGGCTCGTCGAGGGGGCTGGACGCACGCGGGTCTCGGCTCCTCCAGCGCCATGGTGTCAGGCCTTGGTGGCTACGGGGTTTGTATGCCACCAATTCTCCCGGGGTCGGAAGAACTCGACTCCGTTGAGTTAGCGGGTGTGTCGGGCAACGGCTCGAGCAGATCCGGTCGCAGGCGTGCCAAGTCGTCCTCCGTGATCCACAAGTCATCCTCTGCCGGACATCCCTACCAATGCACGAAAAATCGCCGCGAAGCACCATCCCCTGTGAAGTCAATTATCTCCTGCAGTACCTCCTTTACCTACTCATGCCAATCGGGTGGTAGCACTAGGGGAGTGGACTGCTGAGCAAACTCGCTCTTAGAGAAGGGGCCAGGGTTGGAAGGCTGATCATGTGGTGGTAGAGCTAAATGAGCGGCCAAGTCCGCCATGTTGAAGGTCAAGCTGATCCCCCACGAAGGAGGGATGTTGACGACGTAGGCGTTCTCGCCCACGTGGGTAAGGACCCGGAAAGGGCCCGCGCTATGAGCATGAAGCTTCGTAGCCGTGCCTGGAGAGTATCTCTCAGGTCTCAACCGAACCATCACCTGGTCACCCACTTCGAAACTCCGATGACGATGATGCGAGTCGGCAGCCTGTTTGTACGCTGCATTCTGCTAAGTAATCCTATCATAAATGTAATGATGCAACTCACTCACATGTTGTGCAAATGCGACACCATCCTCAAAGGCTCTAATGTAGGGATCTACTGGCACTAATTCTAGAGGTTTGCGAGGTACTAAGCCATGGGCAACCTCAAATGGACTCATGCTAGTGGTGCGATTCACCGAGGCGTTATACGCAAACTCGGCACGCGGGATGACTAGATCTCAGGTGGTGAGGTTGTCCCCCACCAAAGATCGAAGCAAGTTTCCAAGACTCCAATTGATGACCTCAGTCTGGCTGTCGGTTTGCGAGTGATACGCCGTCAAAAATCTTAGCTTGGTCCCCAGCATGCTCCACATCGTCCTCCAGAAGTGGCTCGTGAAACAGATGTCGCGATCCGATACAATGGATTTGGGTAGTCCATATAAGTGGACTACCTCTCGAAAGTACAACTGGGTCACTTGCGTGGCGTCTGAAGTTTTCGAACATGTCACAAAGTGGGCCATCTTCGAAAAGCAATCCACTACCATGATGGAATCATGGTGGCGGACCATGCAGGGTAGTTCGAGCACGAAGGTCATGCTCACGTCGTCCCAAGGTCACGTCGGCACTGGGAGTGGTGTGTAGAGGCCATCATTCTTCTTAACCTGCTTGGCGAAGGCGCACACCCTGCACTGAACGACAATGTTCCCAACATTGCGCTTCAGGCTCGGCCAATAGAATTGATGTTCTACGGCTGTAATCGTCTTGTCACGGCCAAAATGGGCGGGAACACCTCCAGAATGGCACTCCCAAGTGAGCTGATCCCGAAGAGACATGCGTGGAATGCACAACCTATTACTAAAGAATAGGTAGCCCTCTGTCTGAAGGTAGTCACGGTGCTCATGGCTGGTGCTAAGCTCGAGGGTATAGACTATGGGGCCGAAATCAGAACACGTCGAGTATGAGTCCTCTAAGGACTCAAACCCTGTAACCTACATCCTCACCAAAGTGAGGAGATACACCCGGCGGCTCAACGTGTCCACGACCACATTGTCCTCGCCCTTCTTGTGGCGGATAACGAACGTGTAGTCCTGCAAATACTCCACCCACTGTGCATGTATGTCGCTCAGTTTCTGCTACGAGTGGAGGTACTTTAGGGCTTCATGGTCTGAGAAGAGCACAAACTCCTTGGACAGGAGGTAATGGCGCAAGTATCTCAATGCATGAATGACGGCGTAGAACTCCTTATCGTATGTGTAGTACCAGAGTCTAACGTCATTCAGCTTCTCGTTGAAGAACTCGACGGGGTGGCCATCTTGGCTCAAGACACCCCCAATGCTCGACGCCAAAGGCATCACAGGCGACTTCAAACACCTTGTTGAAGTCGGGTAACCGCAGGACCGGTGCCTGGGTCATCAAGCCTTCAGTTTGTCGAAGGCCTGCTCGGCTGCCTCAGTTCACTGGAATGTCTCCAGCTTGAGGCAGTCGGTGATAGGTGCCATCACAGAAGTAAAGTTCTGGATGAATCAGCGATAGAACGTTGCTAATCCAATGAAACTCTGGATGTCGTGGATAGTGGAAGGTCGAGGCCATGAGGAGATAGCTCGCACCTTCTCCGGATCGGCGGACACACCCTGAGCTGACAGGAGGAATCCTAGGAAGGAGACCTCTGTCGTGAAGAAATAGCACTTCTTGGGATGGGCATAAAGCTTCTCCCGTCAAAGTGCGTCACAAACCTCGCGTAAATAGTGTAGATGGTCCTCTCGCCCGCGACTGTAGATAAGAATGGCGTCGAAGTAGACGACGACAAATTTGCCAATGAATGGGCGCATGACCTCATTCATCAGCCACTGGAATGTGCTGGGCGCGTTCGAGAGATCAAATGGCATAACTTGCCACTCGTAGAGACCGTCCTTTATCTTAAAGGCGGTCTTCCACTCATCTCCAGGACGAATCCAAACCTAGTGGTATCCGCTTCTCAAATCAATCTTTGAGAAGATAGTGGATCCCGCCATCACGTCGAACAAGTCCTGAAGGCGTGAGATCGGAAAACGGTACTTGACTATGATCTTGGTGATCGCACGACTGTCACAACACATACGCTAAGTACCATTCTTCTTCGGTGATAGAAGGGCGGGTACTACGCAGGGGCTAAGGCTCTCCTGGATGAGGCCTTTCGCTAGTAACTCTTGAACTTGTCGCCACAGCTCTTCATAGCGTGTGGGCTCCATTCAATAGTCGGGCAGGATTGGAAGCAAAGCTCCCGTCACGAGATCAATCGCGTGCTGCATGTGGCGCATCGGTGGTAGTCGCCGAGTAGGTCCTCCGGGAAAACATCTCTAAACTCTGCTAAGAGCGGCTCAGCCTCAGGGGACGGTGAAGGGGGGGGCGGCTATGGTGGGGACATCTAGAGCTAGGGCAAAGCAGACTAGAGTGTTTGCGAGCTCGTCCCGATACTCTGCTGAAACTCTAGTCCTCGAACCACCATAAGTCCAATGCAAGGTGGCGGTAGGCGATGAGCTGTAGGTCGGCCAGTGTAGGGGACCCACACGACTCTGCGGCCACGATGCATGATAGAGCAAGTATTTGCCAACTGGACGTCATGGTCGTACAACCATGGTCGCCCAAGTATGATGATTCTGATTTTCATCGGAAGGACATCACAGAGGACGTTGTCATCATAAGTGCTGACTCGAAGGGGTACCCTACTGTGGAGTCGCACTGGTAAAGACATCGTGTCGATCCAAGACATGTTGTAGGGACTCGGGTGCAGATGGGTCGCTAAACCCAGTCGGTGGATCATCGCGTCAGACACGGCGTTGACGCACCTACCACTGTTGACAATCAACTTGCACACTTGCCCGTTGATCTTCACGTACGTGTAGAAGATCGACGTGCGAAGGGCGTAGTGTGCTGCCCGGTTAGGGGAAGGTGATGTGGTTCCCACGTGGTCGAGAAAAGATGATGAGGGCCCTGAGGCAGCCGCAGGGGGGGCGAGCCCTTGTAGATGGGGGTTGTTCCCCTGTGACCGTATCTGGGAGTGGCTGTGAAACAGGAGTGCTGCTGCTTGGACTCGGCATGGCAATACTGACTACTGTAGATCCGTGTGGTGTCATGGGGGAGTGTGGAGGAGCTGCACTAGTGATCAAGATGTAACCAATCACCTCGGGATCCAGGCAATCCTCCTCTAGTCCATCGTCAGCAATGTAGATGTCATCACCTAAGATGTCGTCACCTCCAATGTATCCCGGGGCATCGTCTTCTAACCCAATAAACAGGTTTGAAGATAGGCACTGGCTGGCCCAATATCTCTTGTCCTGGCACTTGAAACAAGTGATGGGTGTAGGGGCCACGACCGTAGTGCGGATAGACGACTCCATCGTCACGGCCCGGGGAGGTGGGGCAGATCCCACTAAAGTGGTTGGGATAGTCCGACTGTTCCCACCACTAGGTCGAGGCTAGGATGAGGCGGTAGCCGTCGTGGAGCGGGTGAACGGGACCCTGGCAATCTAAGTGGTCATCGTCTCTGTCATCATCGACGAGGGCATCATTGCCAGGTCTCTCCATGTGCTCCACGATATGGTAGGCCTCGTCAACTTCAGAAGGGCAGCTCTTGAGCACCTCATTATGAAGACGGGTGCTCAGCCCATGTGTGAAGAGACCAATAAAAATCCGTGGGTCCTCCACGAATTGACACCTCATCCGACACTCCTCAAATGTCTGGATATAGTTCCAGACAGGTGACTTGCCCTGTCGAAGGTCAAGCCACGATAGGAAGAGCGTTGACACATACTGTCGCGGAACATACTTATTCCGCAGCTTCTGGACCATCTCAGCCCAGGTAGTGATCAGGAGTCCTCGCCTCTCGGCGGCAAGGTACTCGTTCTCCCAGAAGATCTTGGCCTGTCTGCCAAGTCTCATCTCCGCGTACTCGATGCAGAGGTCGGTATCTATACAGTACCAACGGAAGTAGGAGTTCATGCTGGACTCCTAATCAATAAAGTCTTTGGGTTCGCAAGAACCATCAAAGACATGAACCTCGACCCTCACGCTCTTCTACATGCGAGCGCGATGGTCCTCACGACGACGATCTGGGTCATCACGTCGGTCATGGATGTCTCACTCATCGTGGTGACGATGGGGTGGACTAGGTGGCCGTCTGCAATTGTAATCCCAATTGTAGGGGACGTCATAGTCCGCGCGTGGTGGGGCCTCACAATCATAGCGTGGATAGTCAGGTTGGGGGTCGTAGTCTCCACGTCAATGCAGGTCTCCTCGAGCGCCCATGGTATACTCGTCCTCGCAATAGTAATCATGGTGACGTGGCGGGTGTGCTCGGCGATAAGGGTACCCATGATCTTGTGCTCCGAATGTGAGGACTGCTGGGGCGTGATCACCTCGACAATTGCGGCGATCATCATAGCGGCAGGCAACTCTCGTGCCGGAGTCGTTGAGGCAGTAGTCCCTCGAGTAGTTGCCCGGAGTCGGTCGATCATCATATCGCTTGTCAGGGAACGGGGTCCGCTCGTAGGGGCCCCTCTGTGGGCTGGGTCGTCGCTCCGACTCATCGTGTACTCAGACGTCACCTGATGGGCACTCAAGCCTGGGCTGGTATCGCAGGGGGCCCGTGCGACTAGAAGTGGTTGGGAGCGGGACTCCCATCCGCTCTAGGATGGCACATCGTACGGTGAAGATCCGCTTGGGTGACATATGGGTCGCCTATGGAAGGCGACCGGAGACGGTCATGTCCTCCTCGTCGAGGCTAGCTGAGCAAAGGCTGAGCATCTGCAGTGATGTCTGGGGCCTTCCCCGGACGTTGTCACCGTGGTCGAGCGAATGGGGAGTGAGCTCGTGTGGATTGTCTATCAGACAAGTGGGGGCTAGGTGGCTTCGGCCTCGGCGAGGTCGGATCACGTAGTTCGGAATGCCTTGGGAGCCCCTAGGGTCCCTGGGTGGGGACATAGACCCCTCGCGAACAATGGCTCTGGCGTAGCGTGTCGCAACTACCATGGTTGTGTACCTGGCTAGAAGGAAGAGGGGCTATCCCTAGTGTGATGGATGATGAATGCTGGATAAAACCTAAATGTCTAAATGAATGAATGATACTAGACATGTGGAAGATGAAATGGAACAGAGGCGGCGAGCGCAGTCAAGCAACCACAACTTGTGCTGTGATACCAAGATGATGTAGGACAGGGCGAGTAATCTCGATCGTGCCACAGAATACTAAGGTTGAGCCTAGGGAATCGATATCCTAGGGTGACCTACGTTGATCAGATGCTCTATCAATGCCAACAAACAACTGCTTTCCCGCATGTCGTTTCCAAAGCTCTAGGAGTGCACCGAGTAGTGTCGATCCATGAAACCCACCAAATCCACGTCCTCGCGGGCGTTAGGCCTTGAGTCGTCGAAGGGAGCTCGACGATCAACCCGACGGATTGGACCATGGTCTCAATCCGCTTGAATTGTTCTATCACTCGATCTAAACTATGTCTCCAGGGCAGTGGAAACAAGCGCGGGAAGTACTGAAAGAGGTAAAATAACTCCGAAGTAAAGGGAGGGGATGCGTGCCTAACCTGCGGGGCGCGAGCCCGGTCGGTCGTGATGTAAGAGGTCGTTCGTACGCGACACATACGATTAGCAGGGGAAATAAGCCAAAATGGCGACGACGTGGCATGGTGGAGTCCTCGATGCGAGAGGGCAGCCGGGGCGGCCGGGGCGGCGCGAGGGATGAGGGATGGTCGATGGGCCGGATGCGTCGGAGTCGTGACAAGAGAGATGACTCTCGGGCTGATGGGGTCAGCGCGGGAAGACCGGGCGAAGAGGGCAAACCAGGATGGCGCGGGACGAACCGGTTCGGCGCTAGGTAGCCTATGGAGTCACGGGCGTACCGAGGCAGCTCGGGTTGACGCGATCAGGCGTGGGCGGACCGGACAACCAGGTAGCATGGATCAGAAAGGGGGGTTAATGGTCAAACCGATCGACGTGGTCAACCCAGAGTGGTGCGAGACGACGCATCAGGGGCGGCGCAGTGCAGTCAGGCAGGGATCAACATGCGGCTCGAATTGGGACTGGGCGCAGAGCCAATCTGGTGGCAGGGAGCAAGCGTGGCTCGGGGCTGGGGCACGGGTGCGTCATGTGCCAGCGTGAGCGCGCACTGTGGGAATTCAGTGCCAGGGATGGCGCGCGCCCGACAAAAATCCACGTTGGCTCGATGAAATCCATAAGAGAACGTAAGCAAAACCCAATTGATGGTTGCGACCCAAATTTAAGGCAAGGAGGAGGGGGGGGGGGTGAAACTACGGTCGAACGATGGGTAGCGCGGAGGGTGATGGGGAAATGGAGGATGGCCGGTTGACCGGATGCGGGAGACGGGATCTTCAGACGGGTTTGGGAATTCAATGGAAAGGAGATGTTAAGTCACTCTGGGTGACAGGGTTTTCAGGTGGGTGGTGTTGGGCGACGAAAGTTGAAATGGACGGATCATGGGAAAAGGAAGCCAGGCGTTGGGGAGGAGAATGGCGACGCCAGGGACGAGGGTGGTTTGGGTGTTGGGGGAAGGGGGCAAGATTGGAGGTAAGTGGAATTGGGGCGTCGAGCTGGCTGGCGAGATAAGGCAATAGGGGAGGAGTTTCGGGAATTCAGGATCGGTTGGGCGACGGAATTCGGGTGGGATGCTAGGCAACGGAATTCGGGAAGGGCTGGTCTTATGAAGGGGAAGTCAAGTGTTGGGGAGGGAAATGCTGAGGTTAGGAAATGATGGAGGATTTTGGGAAAGTCGGGAGTAGCTAGGGCAACGGAATTTGGGAAAGAAGAGTCAGAAAAGTTCAGGCATCGCGAGAGAGAAGAGTGGTCGTGGGTAGGAGAGGAGAGGGCATTGGAAATGGAGTGAGGGGAAGAGAGTGGGGGTAACGAGGAGGAAGGTGGGCAAGGTCCGGAGGGGAGGTGAGGTGCGGGGTGACAAGGGGAGCTGGAGAGTGGAAAATCGGGGTGGGGGAAACAGAGAGGAGGTTGGGGAGGAGGGTGGAGAGGGAAGCCGGTGGGGAAATGGCGGCGGGGCGCGATGGCGGCGGCGGCACGTTGGCGTGCAGCGGCGGCAACGGCGACGTCCTCGTGGTCGGGCCAAGTAGTGGTGGCGGCACTGATGCGTGCAGCAGCGAAGGCGGCAGCGGTGACGGCGGTTGGACTCCCTCCCCGACCTTCCGTGAGCAGCCACTTGAGAGGGAGAAAATTCATTTTCATTTCTCAAATGACGGCTAGGGTTTTTGAGGGGGTCCCTTCCCCTCTTATACAGTCCAAAATGGGCCAAGAGGGAAACGGGTCCACTTGAGGCCACGACCCAAATCCTAAACATACTCATAGCAATGAGAAGGTTAACAAAGAAGAAGGGCTTCACGAATAGGGTCCCGAAAAGGGAAGAACCCACCATAGCCTAAAAGGCAGAGGAAAATAAGCGAGGGCTCGCTAAAACACGTGCCGGCCAAGAAAGTTCATAGTAACAAAAGAAATCATATAGGTCCATGCGCGAGTGCTCCTGGGGTGTGACGTACCGTGGCGAGGTGAGGTCCTCACGTAGTGTAGCAAAAGTTAGCATCCTTCATCTTTGCTCGTCGAGGGAGCTGGATGCGCGCAAGTGATAACATGCAATCTTAACATGATAATACATGATTACTGATGCAAAATAAGGCATAAAATATTTCATTTGTATGCATGTTATCATACTTTGAGTGCATTTCTATCATTTCATGCAATTTTAAGTTATAATCTCAAAATGCACTAAATTAGGGTTAATTATGATGAATTAAAGATAAATGATTTTATAACCTATTTTTACTTGAGATTATAAGTGGTTTTTAAAGTTAAATAAGGAGAGAAATCATTTTTATAAACATTCATTTAATTTTCTAAAGTTAAGATCTTAAAGAAATGAATGCATTTTTGAAAAATAAATTAAAACTCTTGTTATTTATTACTTTTGACTTTTTAGAATGATAGATAAATAAATTTTGGATCAAATGAAAGAAATTTGGATTAATTTGGAGTTATATTTTGAAAGTTATGAATTTTCTAATTTTTAGGGATTTTTCCAAATTTTTCTGAATTTATTTTAGATTTTAAATTGATTAAAATAATAAAAAAATTAACAAAAACGGGTTAATTTTTCGCGCGGGACCCACCTGGAAGCGACGTGGCACGCAAGGCCACGTGGCAGAGCCACGCAGACCCACGCGAGCGCCTGCGTGGCGCGGAGGTGACACGTATGTGCATATTTATATTTACTCGTAATATTTAGTACATATAAGCATCCGTTAGTCAGATTTAAGCTAACGCTTAAGTCCGTCGCACCTTTTAAGCCCGACATCTCTCTTTTATTTTTACCGTGTGGGACTATGTTCCACTTTTCTTTTTAATTTCAGGCAACGTGGATTAACGCGAGCCGTCGGATCAAAAGCGCAGAGATTATCGCGAGTTGATATAGTGGACGCGAGGTCCACCGGATCACCATCAAAACACGTGCTTTAATATCAACTTAAGTGAAGCTCTTCCGATTAATCTCGACCATCCATCAACCGAGTTATAACGGTCGAGATTAATCGCGATCGGTGGACTCATCCGATCATCAAGACCATCCGATGAAGATCCAACGAAGGCGGTTTAACTCGGTTTTCGCGCGTTTTATAACGCATACACACGAGGATTCATCGAGAGCGTCCATCCGCGATCCAAAGGCCAAGATTTGACCGTAATGGTTCGCCTTCACGCGTTTAATCTGGACTGTTGATGAAGATTAAACGCCTCCATCCGACGGTTACGCCCAAATCACCTATAAATTAAGGTGTTCTTCAAATTTGTAATGCATTCTTGGATGATTTCATCAAATTGATCTATTTACACCCTTCCATCCTTGAATTTCTTGCTTCTAATCTCTTCTAGACTCATTTCCGCGTCCACGGAGTGATGAAAAGTGAGATTTTATCGATCGATTAAGGAGAATTCATCTCTTGAACATCGATGCTCGTTTTCGAAATCGCGGAATGAAAAGCCTCGATCGGGCGATTAATTGGATCATTTCGATCGCTATCTCGGGTTAGAATACATGTTTTCCCTCTAATCTTTCATCATGTATCACCAATTTGTAATTTAGTTTAATTTCATCGTTAATTTTTGTAATTTTGTGATCTGATTTTCAGAAATTTCTCTCCAATTCGCTCTTTGATTTCTCCGCGAATACTAATCCAAATCAAGTGATTTTTGATTCCGTGGATTTGTCTTTGAGTTATCTTTCTAAATCCACCATTTTCCCTAATTTCTATCACCAATTTATGGTCCGATTTGATCAAATTCCAAAAGATCTCTCAAAAATACCTTATTTCCCTGTGGATTCGACCCTTATTTACCATTATACCCCTCAATTCGAGATATTTTCATCAAATTGGTAAGTTTGGAATTATTTTTGACATGAATTGGTGTGCAATTAATGACAGTATTGATTTGTTTCGTCAAATGGCGCAGTTGCGGGGGAACGAAGACAAATTGTTGATTAATTAAGTCAATTTTGACTTAGTCAATATGGATTTTTCTCTTAATTTCTTGAAATTCAAGCAATTTAATCATAAATTGAGTGATCCGAAGTAGAAATCAATCTTCAAGATCCTTAATTCGATAAGATTAAGTGATTTCGCCCCTTTTTTAAGGATTACGAGCGATCACTTCTTCAAAATCGCGTTAAGAGCGCGTCACTCTCACGGATACCGACATTCAGGTACGGTTATTTTCACTTTTTGATATTGTATAAGTATTTATAAGTTATTATCCATCTAAATATTCGATCCACTCTTCATGAGACGACGAACAACCTGGAGACTATGGAATAATCCCCTAGAAATTGACCTTTTCGAGTGATTCTCGCAATACCCCAACACTACCGAGACCAACACAAACGTAGATCCAACAGAACCAGTAGAAATGGCCCGGAACGACGAGAGAAATGCAAGGAAACGCCTTAGTGACTATGCTAGGCCTGTCCTCCAGCGACCCGTCACGAGAATTCATGCACCTTGAACTAGAGGGGAAAATTTTAGAATCGATTTCCATGTCATGAGTATGCTTCCTATCTTCCATGGTAAACCTTCCGAAGATCCCTATAGACACGTAAATGAGCTTTCCCAAGTATGTGAGATTAATCATCTTCAGAATGTCCCCGCCGACACGATGAAGATGAAACTCTTTCTCGCTACCCTTAGAGATAGAGCCAAGGATTGCTTTTTAAAATTAGGGAAAGAATTAACTAGCAGGACCGAGATGAAGGAAGAATTCCTTAGAAAATACTATTCCGTAGGGAAAACTACCTCTGTCCAAAAATTTATCCACGAGTTTACCCAAGGCACGAGTGAAACCTTCCATGAGGCCTGGGAGCGACTTAGAGACCTAACTAGGGAGTGTCCACACCTTGGAGTGTCTAACCATGAACTAACGCAAATATTTTATGACGGGTTAGGCCCGCAAGATAGATATATTTTAGATGCAGCAAATGGAGGCTCCTTTATGAGCAAGTACGAAGACGACGCGATGGAACTCATCGAGACGATGGCGGAAAATAGCCACCATAATGCGGCAAAACCATTTGGAAGAGGTGCAGTGCCAAAGATAATCGACGCCAAATCAGCGGAGATGGGGATGCTCCTAGAAAGAATCAATAAAATGGTAGAAGTCCAGAATTTACTACTGCACCGGCTTAACATCTGCAACGGTTCTGAAGGACTCGCCCCCGTCTCACTTCAAGAAGTGTCACCATGTGCAAATTGCTCAAGATTCGATCATGTCGAATTAGATTGCCCCGTGATGGCAATCCAAGGACAAAACATGTTTAGACAAGGTCCATCGGGAGGACCAAGTCAACAAGGACGATCTAATTATCCAGGTACATATCCTAACCATTATAATACCCCTGTTTTTAATAACTCTTTACAGAATACGGGATTTTAGAGGAACAATGATCAACCCTATCCTCCGTCATACAATGGTCAGCAAAAACATCAACAATCCTACCCTAATCAAAGACAGTCGTCATTCGTCGCGCCGACTCAACCACAAGCCTACATGCAAGCTCCACGCCAGACCGCGCCGACATCCGACCCGATCCTCAGTGCCATCTCCCAATTAATGGAACAAATGACGCGGATGAACTCACGCGTGGACGAAATTCAGGACTTCGTCAAGACGAACGTCCAACCGGCGACCGACAAAAAGGGTAAGCAAGTTACATTTACTGACCAATTACCCTCGCAGGCCACGACTAACTCGAGGAATCAAGGGGTCTCGGTTGAGCCGACACATAATATTAACCATGTATACGTTGACGAGGAAGCTTTGAAAACGGCATTAGCAGTATCGAGCCTTCGGAGTGGCAAAAACCTACCGGATCCATACAAGGATCATCCTATCAACCAAGGCCCAATTGAAGAAGAAGAAGCACTAATTATCGTCGAGCAAGACAGTTCTGAGGACGAGGAAGAACAGGCTACGGCATAACCTAACCCTGACAAATACAAACCCCCTGTGCCTTATCCTCAAGCCCTAAAACGACCTCAAACCAAGAATAGTAAAACCGATGACAATCTACTACACGCCTTGAAAAAGGTGACCATAACCATTCCCTTGATAGATGCCATCAAGCATATCCCTTTGACGAGACTAAATCGTATGGTCGTTGATTACACACAATTTAGTGTCAAAATAAAGTCCTAATCTTACCAATTTATGATTAATTAAAGCAATTAATTAGTATAATGGTAATTAAGGGTCGAATCCACGGAGAATTAGGGATTTTCGAGAGATATCTTCAAAATTCAGTCAAATCGGATGATGAATTGAGGTTAGAAATTGGGCGTTTTAGTATATTAAGAAAGATAACTCAAAATCGAATCCACGGAATCAAAAATCAGGTGATTTGGTGGAGAATTCGAAGAGAAATCGAAATTTGAAGAGAGGAGAAAAATTCGTTTCGAAAAAATGATTTAAAACTGAAATTAAATCTAAATTAAACTAGATCTATGATTCTAAAACTAAAACTAATGCTAAATGATGAAAGATTATGAAGAATTCACCCAACCTAACCCAAAGTAGCCTTCGAAATGATCCAATTAATCGCCGGATGCAAGGCTATTCATTCCGAAATTTTCGAAGGCGAAGATGGAGTTCAAGATGCAAATTCTTCCTTCTCTCTCGATCAAAGTTTGATTTCAAGTGCTCATTGGAAGCGTAAATCACTTACGAACACAAGGAAACAAACGGCGCGCGATTTGGAGTTTTCTACAAGGAGAATTTGAGAAATGATCGCGAACACGTCCTCTCGGCGCGAAGAACGGTTTATATAAAAACCGAAATCAATCTCAGCCGTTGGATCTGATGATGATCGCGATTGACGGCTCCGATCGTACGTTCTTTTAATATGAATCGTCGTCTTGATTTGATCGTTGGATTTTGATCCAGCGGTCACGATCGATCGGTGATTCATCGCGTCTTCATCAATCGGATTAATCTCAGCCGTTAATCTATCGCGATAGACGGCGGAGATTAACTCACTTAAGTGAGTTTTTAAGCACGTGTTTGAATTCTGATCGGATGGACCGCGTGTCCATCGCATCAACGCCGCCCAATGATCCCGACTCTGATCCGACGCTCCACAGCTCGCCACGTCGCCCTGAAATAAAAAATAAAGAGAAAGTTTAGTCCCACACCGCATAAATAATAAACATATTACACTATATATTATACGACGAATTAAGGGCCTTAATAATTTCGTCCCCTTATACACGGGGAACTCCTAAACTTTATAAGAATAATAATAATATATATAGGATGTATGATGACGCGTGTACACGTGGGCCGCGCGCCAAACCATTTTTTATTTTTTTTATTATTTTTTTTATTAATATTTTTATTATTTTAAAACAATTAAAATCGAAAATAAATCAAATTAAATTCAGAAAAATTCCAGAAAATTCTATAAATTTGTAAAAATCATAACTTTCAAAATATAACTCCAAATTAAGTCAAATTTGTTTTGTTGGATTCAGAATTGAATAATCTATCATTATAAAAATTCAAATTAAAATAGTAAGAGAATTAATTTATATTAATTTTATACATTTATGTATTATATAAAATAAATTCATATAAATACGTAAATGTAAATAAAAGTCTTTTCTCTTATATTTTCATCTTTAAAACATGATTATGATCATAAATATAATTAGGATTAAAGATTATAATGTCTAATTATGCATAATAACCCCTAAATTGATGTATTTTAAGATCATAACATGAATTTACACCAAATGATAGAAATATGCTAAAAAGATGATAACATGCATACATTTATAATTGATTTCATCAAATTGATCTATTTACACCCTTCCATCCTTGAATTTCTTGCTTCTAATCTCTTCTAGACTCATTTCCGCGTCCACGGGTGATGAAAAGTGAGATTTATCGATCGATTAAGGAGAATTCATCTCTTGAACATCGATGCTCGTTTTCGAAAATCGCGGAATGAAAAGCCTCGATCTGTCAAATTAATTGGATCATTTTCGATCGCTATCTCGGGTTAGAATACATGTTTTCCCTCTAATCTTTCATCATGTATCCTGTTTGTAATTTAGTTTAATTTCATCGTTAATTTTTGTAATTTTGTGATCTGATTTTCAAAATTTCTCTCAATTGCTCTTTGATTTCTCACGATACTAATCCAAAATCAGTGATTTTTGATTCGAGTGGTTGTCTTTGAGTTATCTTTTCTAAATCCACCATTTTCCTAATTTCTATCATCCAATTTATGGTCCAGATTTGATCAAATTCCAAAAGATCTCTCAAAAATACCTTATTTCCTGTGGATTCGACCCTTATTTACCATTATGCCCCTCAATTCGAGATATTTTCATCCAAATTGGTAAGTTTGGAATTATTTTTGACATGAATTGGTGTACAATAGTGGCAGTATTGATTTGTTTTCGTCAAATGGCGCGGTTGCGGGGAACGAAGACAAATTGTTGATTAGTAAGTCAATTTTGACTTAGTCAATATGGAGTTTTTCTCTTAATTTCTTGGAATTCAAGCAATTTAATCGTAAATTGAGTGATCCGAAGTAGAAATCAATCTTCAAGATCCTTAATTCGATAAGATTAAGTGATTTCGCCCCTTTTTTAAGGATTACGAGCGATCACTTCTTCAAAATCGTGTTAAGAGCGCGTCACTCTCACGGATACCGGCATTCAAGTACGGTTGTTTTCACTTTTTGATATTGTATAAGTATTTATAAGTTATTATCCATCTAAATATTCGATCCACTCTTCATGAGACGACGAGCAACCTGGAGACTATGGAATAATCCCCTAGAAATTGACCTTTTCGAGTGATTCTCGCAATACCCCAACACTACCGAGACTAACACAAACGTAGATCCAACAGAACCAGTAGAAATGGCCCGGAACGACGAGAGAAATGCAAGGAAACGCCTTAGTGACTATGCTAGGCCTGTGTTCCAGCGACCCGTCACGAGAATTCATGCACCTTGACACACCATCCAACGAAGTGGAGAGTCTGCATCGATTACCGGGAGCTGAACTCCGCGACCAAGAAGGACCACTTTCCTCTTCCGTTCATTGACCAAATCTTTGACCGATTGGCAGGATCAAGTTACTTCTGCTTCCTCGATGGATATTCAGGCCATAACCAGATTATCATTCATCCTGACGATCAAGAAAAGATGACGTTCACATGTCCTTTTGGCACCTTCGCCTTCAAACGCATGCCATTCGGACTGTGCAACGCCCCCGCGACCTTTCAACGATGTATGACGGCGATCTTCTCTGACTTTCTTGGCGATAGTTTAGAAGTTTTCATGGACGACTTCAACATCTTTGGAAACAATTTTGAGACTTGTCTTGCTCACCTGACGAAGATATTGGAGGTATGCGTCAAGAAACGACTGGTGTTAAGCTGGGAAAAATCCCACTTCATGGTACGAGAGGGAGTGGTGCTCGGGCATATCGTCTCGGGCAAAGGACTGGAGGTGGACAAGGCCAAGATAGAGGTCATCCAAAACCTCCCTCTACCAGGTACCATACGAGATCTGAGGAGCTTTCTCGGGCATGTCGGCTTTGATCAAAGATTCATTCAAGACTTTGTGAAAGTCTCTAAGCCACTCACCACCCTTCTTTGCAAAGACAAAGACTTCATCATCAATGAAGAAGGGAAGCACGCATTCACGATACTGAAGCAAGCACTGATCGAGGCACCAATTCTACAAAGTCCTAATTGGGACTTACCCATCGAGATCATGTGTGACGCTTCAGACTACGCAGTGGGAGCGGTCTTGGGGCAACGACTTGACAAGAAGCCGACAGCCATCTGCTACACAAGTAAGACCCTTGTCGAAGCGCAGATAAATTACACGACTACGGAGAAAGAGCTTCTGGTGGTGGTCTACGCTCTCAAGAAGTTCCGGTCATACATCTTGGGGAGCAATATCATCATCTACACTTATCATGCGGCCTTAAAGTACTTGCTCTCCAAGAGGCCAAACCACGACTTATTAGATGGGTACTACTCCTTCAAGAATTCGACTTAGAGATAAAAGACAGGAAGGGCAGCGAAAACTCGGTGGCAGACCATCTATCGCGTCTCCACATCTCGGGAGGAAAAGACATCGGTGACACATTCCCTGACGAGCATCTGCTCGCCATCTTGAGCCACACTCCCTGGTATGCACACATCGTGAACTTCATCGTCATTGGATCGATCCCGGACCACTGGAATCGTCACCAAAATGATAAGTTCTTCCATGAGCTAAAATATTATTTTTGTGAAGAACCACTCCTATTCCACCTAGGATACGACCATATCATCACACGATGCATACCAGAAGAAGAGCAAGGAGACATCTTGGTGATGTGTCACTCATCGACGTGCGGAGGACATTTCGCACAGCATACAAGACCGCGGATAAGATTCTACAGAGCAGCTTCTACTGGCCCTCCATCTTCAAGGACGCCCAACATTTTTACTCGGAACGCTTACAGTGTCAAGAGGCAATAAACATCTCCAAGCGAGATGAAATGCCGATGCGGCCGATCCTTGAAGTGGAGATCTTTGACCTTATGGGGGATAGACTTCATGGGACCCTTCCAACCTTCTGACAGACGATCATCAGGAGGTTCAGAGATTTATCACACGATGTATCTTCGCTCGGTATGGTTGTCCAAGGGCCATCATCAGCGACGGCAGCTCGCACTTCAATAATGCTCACTTCCTGTCATTGTTGAAGAAGTACAAAGTACACCACCGCATCACCACGCCATACCACCCCCAGGCGAATGGGCAAGTAGAGGTAAGTAATAGAGAAGTCAAGACCATACTCAAGAAAATAATTTGACCAGATGGGAAGGATTGGGCACACAAGCTTCCCGACGCACTATGGGCATACTAGACAGCATACATGACACCCATCGCGATGTCTCCCTTCCGGCTTATCTTCAGGAAAGCCTGTCATCTTTTGGTTGAGCTAAAGCATCGAGCCTATTGGGCTATCAAAAAGCTCAACCAATCACTAGACGAAGCAGGGAAAGAACGACTTCTCCAGCTCTAGGAGTTACAGGAGCTGAGGCACGACACGTACGAGGACGTGGTGATCTACAAGGAGAAGACCAAGGCCTTTCACGACCAACACATCCGACGACAATCATTCCAGGTCAACAACAAGGTCTGGCTCTACAACTCACTCCTCAAGCTCTTCCCTGGAAAGCTACGCTCTAGATGGGATGGTCCATACGTGGTTCTGGAGTTGTTCGATGGCGGAGTGGTACTCATCTCGACAATCAAAACCGGTCAACAATTCAAGGTAAACGGGCATCGTCTCAAGCTATACCTGACATCAGAGCCACCCGCACCGGTAGAAAAGGTAAATCTGCATCTTCCCGAGCACTCGAGGATGTGACGGTATCACCCTCGACCCATCCTTAGTCGTAGGATTTATTTTTGTTTAGTCTAGCTGAAGACATTAAACTTAGCGCTCTTGGGAGGAACCCCAAGATTATCTTACCTTTTAGTTTTTTTTGTTTTTATAGATATCAGAGAACTACACTGGGAAAGGGTGCACCTGCACGAAAATCCCACTAATGAGCATCACGAAAATAATGAGCTTTTCTAAACCTTGCTTTTCTCACCACATTTTCGTATCGTTTCCATGCTATGATTCAATGATTTTTCACATGAGCATGTAGTTTTCTTTGAGGGGAATGAAAGATTCTAGTTGGGGGGTGAGGACTTAAAAAAAGCTCTACTATTTTAAAAAAAAATTAAAATTCTACATTTTCAAAACTCCTATTTTTCAAAAAAATTTGATCTACTCTACCCCACCTAGAGATCCGACCTACTAGAGATGTAGAAGTGAGGGCCTTATAGCCCATATGATTACATTTGGAGTAATAAAGCTAAATGATCTAGATAAACCATGGATTATACTTGGTGGTTGACTTATTTGGGGCTGGGTACCTAACAGGCACCAAGGAAAAAGAGTAATCAGAGGTTAAAGTGCTATGGGATAGAAAAAGAGAGTATTTGAGAGAAGATAAAATTTCATTCCCTACCTTACATCAGCCGAACCTACTTAGTGTGGGAATTCCTCGCTTCCGAACTTTCCCTTAAAAGAGTGCAATGATCCATAATTTTTTGAGGCACGTATCTTTACCCTATTAGGCATTTAGTTCCAATTTTCCTTTCCAGTTAATTAGTTACACCCATTTTCAGCCTCACTAATGATAATCACACTCCCAAGTGACTCACACATCCATCACATCTCTTCCACATTCCTCTCACATGTACATATCCCTTCAAACATTACACTTCACATTTTGGCAGACTCTCTTCAAACCTCCACGAAACAACTCCTCCATATCCTTATTTCGTGTAAATTCTTTTGAAATTTTGAAGTATCTTTAAAATAAAAAAAATAGTTACAAAAACAAAAAAGTAATGAAAAGAAAGAGGCAAGGAAAAAGGGAGAAAGAAAAAGAGAGAAATAAAAAGAAGTAAAAAGAAGGAGAATAAATTAGGGGAATATCTTCTCTTCTTCCACCACCATCTTTACCATTTCCATCTATCACCACCATCCATCATCATTCACATCATTTGGGAGCTAAATTATCATAAGTGGTACCACCTTTTATTTTAAAAATCCATTTTGTTTACATACATATTTGCTTTTAACCACATCATTCCTTTAGATATAGTATCTTTAATTTTCTTTCAACCACCTCAAACGCTGCATCCCAAAGATAGGAATACCTTTGCAATTGCACTCTTTTTGGGAGGAAGGTAAGTTGAGGGGAATTCTAATACATTAAGTAGCCTCCATTTTGAGGGAAGGAGTGATGCATCTATGGAGAGGGTGAGGAATTACATCTATTCATGAAGAGTGTAAGGATCTTTTCATCCCCATAGCATTAAACTTTAGATATGCTCACCTCGATCACAATTGAGAATTAGACTCAAGCATTAGCTGATGAACACTACCCTAATATGCACTAAAGAAGTCAACCTAGAAATGGAATCTACGTCACTATGGTCCACACTATGAGGAAGAGTAATCATACTTTATACATTTCACCTCTTTAGTAGTAGGATTGAGAAGTGGAAAGGACTTTCTAGGGAGATTCTATAGTAAAATTTCTAAGAGACTAGCAATCATTTAAGTTGGGGGGTGTGATAACATGCAATCTTAACATGATAATACATGATTATTGATGCAAAATAAGGCATAAAACATTCCATTTGTATGCATGTTATCATACTTTGAGTGCATTTCTATCATTTCATGCAATTTTAAGTTATAATCTCAAAATGCACTAAATTAGGGTTAATTATGATGAATTAAAGATAAATGATTTTATAACCTATTTTTACTTGAGATTATAAGTGGTTTTTAAAGTTAAGTAAGAAGAGAAATCATTTTTATTAATATTAATTTAATTTTCTAAAGTTAAGATCTTAAAGAAATGAATGCATTTTTGAAAAATAAATTAAAACTCTTATTATTTATTAATTTTGACTTTTTAGAATGTGATAACATGCATTTATAACTTGAATTCTTATCTTAATTAACTCATATTCATGTTTATTTTATGTGAATATGATGCATGTTATCATACTTTTTAGGAATTTTCTCCATTGGCATGTCATTTCACTAAAGTTGATATTTATGCATAAATTAGGGATAATTTCATGCTTAATAGATGATTAATCTTTTGTTAAGTTTAAATTAATAGAAGTTAATCTCTTGTATTGAATGATTTTTGACTTTAGTGAATGTTTGGAAGGATAATTTCAAGATGAATTTATGATTTAGAATGTTTAGTGAGAAATGATTTAAGTAAAATCTAATTCATCTTGATTTCTTCTTTGAAAATATATTTTAAATGACATGATGTTAAAAAGGAAGAAATTTGTGATCCAATGGAGAAAATTTGAGTTAAAAAGGAGTTATACAAATAAATTTATGAATTTCTTAATTTTATAGTATTTTATGGATTTTATTTTGATTCGGACGGTGAGGATTAAATCGTGCAATCGGACGGTCGGGATTAAATCGTGCAATCGGACGGTCAGGATTAAATCGCACAATCAGACGGTCGGGATTAAATCGCGCAATTGGACGGCTGAAATCACACGGAGTGGAATCCGCGTCATGGGCCACGATCCCACCGATTACGCGCGATCTGACGGCTGAAATTACACGGAGTGAAATCCGCGTCATGAGCCACCAATTTCGCGCGATCCGACGGCTGAAATTACATGGAGTGAAATCCGCGTCACGAGCCACCAATTTCGCGCGATCCGACGGCTGAAATCACACGGAGTTAAATCGGCGTCGTGGGCCACGATCCACCAATTTCGCACAAACTTATCTATAAATAGGCCTCATCTCCAATGTAAAATTCATCTTCTAATTAGCCTCCTTTTGGAGGTTGGCCATTGGGATCAAGGCTGCTAGGGATCAACTATCTAGGTATGTTTAATTATCGTTTGTTCTTCTTATGTTCTTGTGTGTTTGCCTGGTATCTAGGATTGTGCGGCATGACGAACCGAGTGCATCTAGATACCCGACTTGCTTCTTCGTATCCTCTTTTGTGATAGCTTATTCCATGGCAAGAGTGTTTCGTGTCGAAAGGCCAAGGGAGCACCGGTGGATCAGGTTTTATCTTCTTATCGTATTTAGAATTAATCACCATCGGTTGAATCGATCTCGAGAAAGTTAGAGGGCCTTGTCACTGAGATCCCCGCTCAAGGCTAGGGCTAGGGTCTTAGCCCCGTGAGGACTGAGGATAGGGGGCAAGGTTCATCCTATGCGAGTTCTAGTTGCTTATTCAGCTCATTATTCTACCATGATAAATGCCAAGCTTGGGCGTTAATTCAAGCTCCGATAGAATAATGATGACTGCGTCACGATCAGACAGATTGACCGACATTTAGGGTTTGTGTGTTAATCTTAGGACATTTCCTTCCTCTTATATCAATCTATTAATCAAACCAACTACAAAAATATCTTCTCTTGTTCTTGAACTTTTGATCGATTCGTGAAGGAATTAAGCGAATTTCGAGGAAGATCTTTAGTTCATCGTGATCCCCCTGCGTTTAGACTCAATTCCGAAGGGATTGGAGCGGGATTGATCACGAATTCCTCCTTGATTTCATCGGATTTTTACCTTGAATTTCGATAATCCGTGAGAAAGGATCCGAGCAAATTCACTCCAATTCACGCAAATTGGAGCTTAATTCTCGTGGCAATCGGGTTAGTAGTGAGATTCGATCGATTATCAAGCGGTAATTTGAGTTTTTATTAGATTTAGAAGTTTAATTTTGCAAATTAGTTCATAGTGTTCTTCATTTTCCCCAATTTTAGGTCCGAAAAGTTGCTGATTTTGAAAATAGGATGATGGAGAATTATCCAAAGACATGAACACTAGGGTTCAAAGTGATCCACGATATGACCTAAGGAAGAGAAATCCTTCCCAATTACCGGCTCCCGCAACACGAAGCTCTCTCCATTGACGCACTTGAACTTCCGAATCTCATGCAGCGTCCCCGACGACATCCTTACGAACTCATCTACCTCAAATAACCGGAGAATACCCGCTTGACAAGTCATTCTCTCCAACAAGGATGCCCTGCTTTTCGGACGAGCGCGGCCGAAAGTACGTCACAACGCCGCCAACTCCCGCACGTTAGTGACTCCCACACAACATGCTCTCCACCAGCTGGGGACGCCATCGCTGTCGCTTAATCGATAACATTGCCGATCGAGATGATTATCGCGGAACCGAAGAAGATGACGAAGACTTTCCCCAGGCCGTAGCTGTCAGCATCTGGAAGATGTGACGCCACGCAACCTCTCCACGTCCCCACCGTCATCCAGACCAATCATGAAAGGGCCAGATCAGCAGTCGACCACGCCACGAAGTATGCGAGCGACGCGACGCTGAGGCGTAACTCATCTTTTGTAAAATCTATAAAAATGAAAGTCTATACGGGACAGAAGGAAGAAGCTTTTGAATGAAAATTGTTCTTGTTACTTTTGGTTCCTTGTGTGTTCATCGCCCACCGCCTCTCCATCATTCCCTCCATCTCATCTCGCCTCCGAGTTCTATCTTCCACCTTCTTTCCTCCCCCCCTTTCTGTCGCTTCACCATAAATTTACGTCAGAAATCTACCGAGGAAATTACTATCGTGTGGATATAATCCGAAGCATCGCCTTCTCTCCTTCAAAAGGTATTATCCTCTCTTACCTATGAACGTGAATAATAGTCGTATTCTCAGATCTTGAGTCCAACATTGGAACAACCATTGCCTCTATTCTTCTCTCTTACTTATCTATTTTCGTCGCTTTCTCCATCTTCTTTCTATCATCTATATTATATATTCTCTCTACTTATTATTCTATATTCTACCATTATCATTCCCTCATATATTCCTTCCTTCCTACTTGATATCAAATCATAGATCCTCATTCCTTTGTAGGAACATTCCTTAAACCTATCATCAACATACATAGTACCACATTAAGAAATATCCTACATCATAGGATATCTCTCTGATTATAATTCCAAATCACTTGATTTTGGTTTCATTGGATTCCTCTTTTCATCAGCTTTCTGTGGATAGCAAATTCATCAAATTCTGACTTCATTTGACCCTCCAATTTGACGTTTGACCAAGGACTGTTCATCTTTCATCAGAAGTCAAACGTTGACTTTCGGGGTCAATTACTTTTGATTTACAAATCAGAATTTAATAATTTTGGTCTTGTTGGATTCCTCTGGTTCTTA